>JAECUM010032220.1:0-53278 GCA_016617855.1 Megalonaias nervosa
TATATATATATACATTTGCAGTATGATTTCCAGGGGGGGTCACGTGACACCCATTGACCCATGCTGAGGGCGCCTATGTATGCATGTAGGTATGTATATATATATATATATATATATATATATATATATATAGAGAGAGAGAGAGAGAGAGAGAGAGAGAGAGAGAGAGAGAGAGATAGCATAACTTTAGAGTCATATTATATCCGAGAGAAAACAACAACTATTTGGGCCTTAAATATGAATATTAGTAAATCAAAAGAATCTTCGAAAAGTATGTATATTTAGAAATCAGCATATTTATCATGTTACGTATTTGTAATTAAATTGCTTGTGTGTTAGTTTTAAAATTCTTTTTTATTTTTTTTTTGTTTCGTTACATTTTATTGTAATGATTATTTTCACGGGATTCGAAATTCTTTTTCAATAATTCTGTTTATCTAAGACGTAAAACGTGTTATATGAACAATAATTGTTTTTGAAGTCCATTTGTTTTTGGAGTTTAATAATTTATTCTCTAGAAAACCAAACGAGTGTACTGTTTTATGAAATTCTGGGAGAAAGAAATTCAGTGGAAATTTATTCTGGAATTATTCGGAAACATAAACTGTGATTCAACTGAGGAATCGTTGCTATTTGTACAAGGAACACATCTGATGTCATCGACTTCCATTTTGGAACGTCCTCGAGATTCGAATCTGGATTCTAATAGAACTATTTAGTGATAGGACTTGTATTTTCATTCTTAGGATTAAATTTTGGATTCTATTCACAAACCGTATGTCCTATTTTCCAAGTTTTACATTGTTTTCTAAGGAAATAAATTATTTTGTTAAAATATACAAAGCTTGTTGTCTTCACTCTTTTCTCTCGTTATTATTGTACGAGCCTACACGTAACAAGAGAAAATTGGGGCCTCGTCCTTGGGATAAATGAATTTTGGTTAAATATTTCAGAAAATTGTTTTTTGAAATTTAAATTCCCCTAATCTTTAAATCCCAAGTACTATTTTACATTTTGTTTGAAATCTTTGGTGAAAACAACAGGCTTTCTTTCACAATGTCATCAAAAGTGGAAACTTTTCTTTCTAATCCAACTCAGGAACAGTTGGATAGTCTGAAAAAAGATGAGTTGCTTGAACTTGCCAGAAAGTATGATCTTTCTGAAGCAAAATCTTCCTTAACGAAACAAGAAATTAAAAACATCTTGATTCAATATTTGGAAGAGAACAATGTTTTTGATAAAAATGTCTTGGCTTCGGTCAGTAAGTCGGTATCAGACACTGACATAAAAGTAATGGAATTAAAAATGAAATGCAAGATGGAATTGGAGTTAAGGAAGCTGGAGCTTCAGAAAGAGAAAGGACAAATGCAGTTGCAATTAGAAGAGAAGCAATTGCAATTGCAATTTGAGAAAGAGGAGAGAGAGACAGGAGAGGGAGAAAGATAAACAATTACAATTTGAAAAAGAGGAGAAAGAGAGATAGTAGAGGGAGAAAGATAAACAATTACAATTTGAGAGAGAGAGAGAGAGAGAGATGCAGTTACAGAGAGAGAAGGATGAAAGGGAATTTCAAATTAGAATGAAAGAATTTGAGCTGGCAAGTGGCAAGAACGATATCACTTTACATACAAATTCAAGTTTTGACATTACAAAAAATATTAGTTTAGTTCCACCTTTTAGAGAAAAAGAAGTAGACAACTATTTTCCTCGTTTTGAAAAAGTTGCTGAAAATTTGAAATGACCAAGGGAGTATTGGACTCAGCTACTACAATGTGTACTAATTGGTAAAGCTAGTTATATTTACCATACAATGTCGGTACAACAATGTTATCAGTATGATTTGGTTAAGGAGTGCATTTTAAAGGGTTATGCTTTAGTCCCTGAGGCCTATCGGCAAATATTCAGAAACTATAAAAAAGAAGCTGGACAGACGTATGTTGAATATGCTAGAGAAAAAGAACAGTTATTTGAGAGATGGTGCTTAGCCAAGAAAGTTGAACATGATTATGAAAATATCAAACAATTTATGTTACTTGAAGACTTTAAGAACTGTGTCACTAATGACATTAAGAATAATCTTCAAGAGCATGACATTGAAACCTTGGAAAATGCTGCTCTTGCTGCTAATAAGTACTTCTTAACTCATAAAGTTCCTGTTGTAGGCAAATCATTCACTCAGCAGTCTTCTGGTAGAAAGGTATTCCAGCCCAATACAACTCCTCTTAAACATCAGCTTGTTACAACTTCTAAAAATCAAGCTTCTGATAAACTTGATTCAAAATCCTTGTCTATTCCTACGTGTACATATCGCAAGAAAAAAGGACACGTCATTTCTGATTGCTTTAAATTGAAATATAGGCATCAGAATCAAGATAGACCTATCCCAAATGATCTTATTTCTAAGAGGTCAAGGTCACGGTCATGTATTGAATGCAATACATTTGTTGGGTCTAAAAAAACCCAGTCTGATTTTATTATGGAGAATTATGAACCATTCATGTCGAAGGGTTCTATATCACTCTTGGGTGATTCGGCCAATCCTACCCCTATTAAAATTTTAAGGGATACAGGAGCTTCGCAGAGTCTTTTATTATCAGGTACTTTGCCTTTTTCTGAGAAGTCCTGTTCTACTGAGAGTGTTCTCATTTAGGGAGTAGAGTGCGGCTTTGTTAATGTTCCTCTCCATTCTGTAAATTTGTCATCAGACTTAGTTTCAGGACCTGTGACAGTCGGAATAGTGTCTAATTTACTCGTTGAGGGCGTTCATTTGTTGCTAGGCAACGACCTAGCTGGAGACAAGGTTGTGGTTAATCCACTTGTAACTGACAAGCCTTCTTTAGATCAGAAAGTTGATCCTATTGAAAAAGAATACCCTGAGTTATACCCTGCATGTGCAGTTACCAGAGCTATGTCAAAGAAAGCTCTTGAGAATGATTTTGATAAGGAAAATATTCCTTTAGCTGACACATGTATTGGTCAGGCTTTTGATGAGGTCACTTTCACTTCTAATTTGGATCAATCAAAAGGTATTGATCACAGTGATCCTCTTTTAACTACTCATTTTCTTTTATCTAATCAGGGTGATAAACGACAATCACTTGTCGTCGAACAGGAAAAAGATCCTGAGATCTCCTGTTTGTTACAGAGGGCCATTAGTGAAACTGAAGCCACTGAAGTACCTGTCTGTTATTTCATTAAAAATGGAATTCTCATGAGAAAATGGAGACCTCCCGAGGTACCTGCTAATGACGAGTGGTCAGTGAACTATCAGATTGTAGTTCCAAAATCTTACAGACAGGAAATACTTAGTTTGGCCCATGAAACTCCTCTGGCTGGTCATTTAGCAATAAATAAAACTTATAACAAGATCTTGACTCACTTTTATTGGCCAAAAATCAAAAGTGATGTTTGTAAATTTTGTAGATCTTGTCATACTTGTTAAATGATAGGAAAACCCAATCAGAAGATACCTAAGGCTCATCTGCAACCAATCCAAGCATTTGACGAACCATTTAGCAGAATTATGGTAGATTGTGTTGGTCCCTTACCTAAGACCAAATCAGGCAACCGATACTTGTTGACCATTATGTGTGCGTCAACAATATTCCCAGAGTCAATTCCTTTGAGGAATATTAAAACCAAAACTATAGTAAAAAGCTTTGATAAAGTATTTTACTCAATTTGGTCTTCCCAAATCTGTCCAATCGGATCAAGGGTCAAATTTCATGTCTGGAATTTTCCAGCAAGCTATGCACGAATTAGGCGTTCACAATTTAAATCTTCTGCCTATCACCCTGAGAGCCAAGGGGCGTTAGAAAGATTTCATCAGACTTTAAAGAATATGATTCGATCATAATGCTTTAATACGAGCAAAGATTGGGATGAAGGCATTCATTTACTTTTGTTTGCTGTTAGGGAGTCAGTTCAAGAATATTTAGGATTCAGTCCCTTTGAACTAGTTTTCAGACATACTGTGCGTGGACCTTTGAAGTTGTTGAAAGAGAAACGTCTATCAAATGAAGATACTGAGCTCAATCTTCTTGATTATATTTCTGATTTTAAGTACAAATTGTCAAAGGCTTCTGAGGTCGTAACAGCAAGTCTGCACTCTACTCAGTCCAGAATGATATTAAGATATGATAAAAATTCAAGGGATAGGAGTTTTCAGCCTGGTGATAGAGTTCTAGCTCTCTTACCCATTCCACAAAATCCCCTTCAGGCCAAGTTATGGTCCATGCACGGTTGAAAAGAAAGTAAATGATTTAAATTATATCATAAATACTCCTGAGAAGCGAAAACAAAAACAACTTTGCCACATTAACATGTTAAAGGAGTATATTGAAAGAGATAGCCAAGTAAATCATACAATTAATTTAGTTGTACCTGTCCCACCAACTGAGGATTTAAGTGAAGAAATTCAAATTGGACACAGTTGATCTTGGAGCAACAAATCATCGGAATTCTAAAATTATGAAAGATCTAGACCAGAAACGTTTACACATTTGCAACAACAAGAACGAAATGAGCTTAAACAGTTATTATTCGAATATGAGCACTTGTTTCCGGATATTCCTACGAGGACAAACAAAATTTTTCATGACGTTGAAATTGTAGATTCAAAATCTGTGAAACAACACCAATACAGGATGAACCCTCTCAAACAGGAATACTTGAAAAAGGAAATTCAGTATTTGCTGGAGAACGATTTCATAGAGCCCAGTAAAAGTGATTGGAGTTCACCATGCATACTTGTTCCGAAACCGGATAAAACTTTCCGTATATGCACAGATTATAGGAAGGTGAACAGTGTGACAAAAACAGATTTATTTCCCTTACCAAGAATCGATGATTGTATTGATAAAATTACAAATGCCAAGTATGTCACCAAGTTTGACCTTCTGAAAGGATTTTGGCAAATTCCACTTACGGAAAGAGCGAAAGAAATTTCGACATTTTTGACTCCAGATAGACTCTATCAATATAAAGTAATGCCGTTTGGGATGAAGGGTTCCCCAAGTACCTTTCAACGCTTGATGAATATGATTACCTCTGGTCTAGATAATTGTCATGCTTACATTGATGATGTCATCATCTACAACGACGCCTGGAAAGGACATCTAGCCACGATTCGGAAATTCTTTGAAAGACTCACTGATGCTAATTTGACAATTAATTTATCTAAAAGTGAGTTCTGCATTGCTTGTGTAACTTTTCTAGGACATATTGTGGGACATGGTCAAGGTAAACCTATTGATGGTAAAGTTAAAGCTATCTCTGATTTTCCTGTGCCTGTCAGTAAAAAGCAACTGATGCGATTTTTGGGTATGGCCGGATACTATCGAAAGTTTTGTTCCAATTTTTCTAATATTGCTGAACCTCTGACAAATTTGTTAAGTAAGAGAAATAAGTTTCTTTGGACCGAAAAATGTCAGGAAGCTTTTGATAGATTAAAAGCCAGACTCAGAAGTGCGCCGGTTCTTACAGCTCCAAATTTCAATCAGTCTTTTCAACTGTCTGTGGATGCAAGTGATGTTGGGGTTGGAGCAGTATTGATTCAAGAAGATAGAAATGGTGTTGGCCACCCAGTGTGTTATTTCTCTAAGAAATTAAATAAGCACCAAAGAAATTACTCAACAATCGAGAAGGAATGTTTGGCTTTAATAATGACATTACGGCATTTTGAAGTTTACATTAGCTCAGCTCCTTCTCCGGTTGTTGTTTATAGTGATCACAACCCCCTTACTTTCATCGAGAAGATGAAAAATAAAAATCAAAGATTATTAAGGTGGAGTTTGTTTTTGCAAGTATAATCTCAACATCAGGCACATGAAAGGAAAAGACAATTTCATTGCAGATGCACTTTCCCGTGTAGAGAAATATTATTTCATATACACTTTATATAATTCATAAGAATTTTCTTATGTAATTTTGTTTACCTCATGTATAATTTACATATGGTGAAAAAGAAAGCTTTATTATATAAATCTTTCATTTTTCTTTGGGGGGGGGAGTGTTTAGTATATGTAATTAAATTGCTTGTGTGTTAGTTTTAAAATTCTTTTTTATTTTATTTTTGTTTCATTACATTTTATTGTAATGATTATTTTCACGGGATTCGAAATTCTTTTTCAATAATTCTGTTTATCTAAGACGTAAAACGTGTTATATGAACAATATTTTTAGTTCACCTTGGTCTGCGGTAGTGTAAGCGCTACGCGAAAACGATTGGCTATTACCAAGGTCATTTCTTCGAGTCTGAATAAACAAGGTTTTATTTTTAAATTTATTTCAGAGTGATAGTAGATAAGGGTTCTTTCTACATGACGAATGCATTGTTGTTATTGCGTTATTCGAGTGTTAAGAGACCACGTAATCTATCTCGCGAGAACTGGATGATAATTTGTCGGATATAATAACCCTTTCAGAGCGCTCGTCAGTCAGTTGTATTTCGGAAACCTTGAAGGCCGGATAGGTATTTTATTGTTGAAACCAGATTGTTTTTGAAGTCCATTTGTTTTTGGAGTTTAATAATTTATTCTCTAGAAAACCAAACGAGTGTACTGTTTTATGAAATTCTGGGAGAAAGAAATTCAGTGGAAATTTATTCTGGAATTATTCGGAAACAAAAACTGTGATTCAACTGAGGAATCGTTGCTATTTGTACAAGGAACACATCTGATGTCATCGACTTCCATTTTGGAACGTCCTCGAGATTCGAATCTGGATTCTAATAGAACTATTTAGTGATAGGACTTGTATTTTCATTCTTAGGATTAAATTTTGGATTATATTCACAAACCGCATGTCCTATTTTCCAAGTTTTACATTGTTTACTAGGGAAACAAATTATTTTGTTAAAATATACAAAGCTTGTTGTCTTCACTCTTTTCTCTTGTTATTATTGTACGAGCCTACACGTAACAATCATACTTGCCATTCTTATATGGCTCAAAACTTTGATTATTGCTTCTACACTACCACTATATGACAACTAAGGGAAAATTGTTGGAAATTGCATGCTATTAGAATTTTGTGGCCCACTTTTATTACAAAGAATTTAGTGTGTGGCCAGTTTGTCTGAGAAAAAGAGGCAGACTTGATCCTAATATAAAACAGGAAACAAATGATCGAATAAGATATAGAAGATGAAATCAAATACTTCCTTCGAAAATTGGTATTTAAATTAAGTCTTTAGAAGACACAGGTTGATATTGAGGGGGAAAAAAAATCATCATTGTCTATCATCAAAAGTGCATGCTCACCCTTATATAACACCTTACCCTAAAAAATTAAATTATTTTTATACTTAACAGGTGTACCGACGAATTCTACAACATCCGCTACAAAGACAGTTTACACGGCCCTCATTGTGGGGCTTGTTGTGGGTTTAATCATCCTTATTATCATTATCATCCTCGTCATCTACTTCTGTTGTTGCTGGTGGCCACCTAGGAGGAGGAATAAGCAAATCGGCGAAAATGCATCTGTTGGAAGTCGGTAAGAGATATTTTTTAAAAATTATTTCCTGCATTCATTTTGTATTTAGTATTACATACTATGCGTCAGATAACAGCAACATTAAAGGTAATAGTAACAGCAAGAACATAAACAGCAAATAACAATCCTTGGAACTCAGTAAAAATCCTAGATCGAAAACAAGCCTGGTTTGAGTAGGGGGTTAAGGAATCGATCTACATCCGTGCGCACAAACCGACGCTGAACAGTGATGGGGGTTGTTGCAACCTGCCGCATATCTGGGACAATCTGTTAACATCGCTCACCATTCCAGCGAACGATGTTAACAGTCAGCAGAGATTAAATCAGTCTGCTGATGAAGTCCATAGCGTGAGGACGAAAGCTTCAGGTTAGCTTTCTCTATATTGTTTGTGAATGTGGTTAAAAAGTTAAAAATATTGTCAAATATGAATAATATTAGTACACAGTTAAGCTTTCACCAAAGCAAATAATAATAATAATAATAATAATAATAATAATAATAATAATAATAATAATGTTGTATTTCTGGTGGAAGAAGAACCCGTGGAAAACCCCGGTAACAACCGCTTGTCTACTGTAAGCTATTGGCCGACCTCTCACATACTCACACTGACCGAGCCCAAGACTTGAACCCACACGGACATAGGTACGATGGCAATGATCGGTAAAGGCGAGCGTTTTAGACCACTCCGGCATCCGTGACACCCGTACTAGTAGTTGTAGTAGTAGCAGTTGAAGTATAATAATAATAATAATAATAATAATAATAATAATAATAATAATAATAATTGCAACAAAATCATCCTTATATATTTGCCTACCTGCAGTCATGAATCAGTATGAAATGTTATGTAAGACATATCCATTTCTCACCAATGCGACAGAGAAATCTACCTGTTTTGCTAACCTTTCTTTTCCTATCTCAATCTGATTATATCCGACTTGTCGTCTCAGTCATGGTGTCCACTACTTTTAAAAAGAAACCATAGATGTCTTCTGCTGTTCCTGGCGGTGTTGATATAAAATTAAAAAAACCAACAACAACAGATATATAACAAAAAGAAATTCACTCATAAAGCAACTTAAGGTCTCTCCAATTTTTAGAACACCATCCAAAACATTTTCACACACACACACACACACACACACACACACACACACACAAGTCGAGCTATTTGATAGAGCTCCAAACACATAGGCAATACACATCACTGGCCACACAAAACCAAACTCTCTCAAGTGCTAATGCAAAGCCGGCAAAAACCAGAAATGGGTTATGTCAGACTGGTTTCTTCTAACTTTGTCGAATACCCGCAATCCGCCCCAGCTGAATAAAATATAATAATGCAATTGCAAATAAAAACTCCTGCACTTACCAACCATTGAGGTTCATTCATCAGTTCACACGCTGTTCCTCAAAAAGATTTCCATGTAGAGTATCATTGCACTAGTGATATCAACGCTTGCCATATTTCCAGGACAAAAAATATAAATTTCCAAGAAAGTCATGAATTAGAAATTGTTTGATATCACTACACACTTCGTTAGAACTATATCCAGTAGACTTATTGTACTGCATAGTATCGTACCGTTGCCTACATGAACGTTTTCCAAATTAGAACTGATGAAAGTTAAAACTTAACCATATAAAAGATATTAATTTATTTATTGTCAATTTCATATGACATCCATCGATTAAATATGATACTACATTATATTATCAAATGATCTTATGTTTCATTTTGTTCATGCGTATAATTTGTGTACTTTGGGTAGACAGATATCCCAATTGCCCTCATTAAGATATTCGTCTTAATGCGCAGTATCAACAAAAGCACATGGCTGGAGACGCTCATTGCGCAATACGTCCAACACATAACAGTTATAACTTTTTTCGTGAATTTTTGTCCTTTTCTAAGAGCAGCATATAAAGCTAGATTCTACTTAGGTAATTATTCAGATTTTCATAAAAGAGTGCAAAACCTGATGACCTTTATATAGAGTGAGAATCAATAATAGTACCTGATGAATACCGTGTTTTGAATCCACTAACTAACTTGCAAGGGTGCAGGGTTATTTTAATTTAGTTGGAAAAAACTGAGTGAGAAAATAATCTGTGTCGGTGTTTGTAGCAAGAGAAGGAAATCCCAGTCGCGGGGTTACATTATTTATCTTCCCATTCGGCATAACTTCATGGGGAAACAGATAATACAATCCCTTGATTGTTATTTCCTTGTTTAGGTGCAAACCCCAACATAGATTCTATTAATCACAAACCACTACCGCTGTTACTTATCCTAATGTTTATTATCCTCATCAACACCGTCGTTCTCATAAAACATCCTCATTGATGTTACCACCATCATGTCATCACGACCCTTTTTAGCACCATTAATCGTCGTCATTGTCATTATCATGTTACTTCCGCGTGGAGAAAAGGATAATAGTTTCAGTAACAAAAATCAGTTTAAATTTTGAACCGAATTTATCTCAGCTATTATTACTATTTATTTTACTTACACGGTGGATCATCCGATGGCGGAGGAGTCTCTGGAACATGATTCCCCAATTCCCTAGATCCCGTCTCCATATCAGAGGTGAAGCCTAACAAGCCCATAGGAAACAAAAATATACCAATGTTTTCACTAATATATAGTTGCTAATAAAAGATTACCATCATTAATAAATAACAACCAGTAGTGTGTCTAATCATAATAGAACCAAATGATTAAAATCCAAAGTTTTCAAAAGCGCTTGCTTCATCAACCTTTTGAACTTCTTCACAATGTGCATTTTTTGCAGGTTAAGAAGGAACAGCATGTTTTGCTTGCATGTTTTCTGGTTCTTCTGTTAATTGTAAGCGACATTGTTTATTGACTCAAGATGGAGTTTTGCAAATGGCGCTAAATACCGAGATAGACAAAGAACTTTATAGATTGCATTTTTAACTTTACCGTCATCAGTGCGAGATGCTATTAACATAATAATAATAGCAGATGCATCCTGTCAATGTTTGAATGTCTAGCCGAAGTGACGACGATCTGAAATTTTTGCACTACTACATCTTAAAATGAATGCATAACATATTTTCCATTATAATGGCAAGTATACTTTGCATATATCTCAAATTCACGAGAGATAATTTAAGTTTTGAATAGGATTCTAAATTCTATCTCCTTTGTTGATACCAGAAATATCAACCTACTTTTTCAGGAAAAGAAGGAATTCCCCATCCGATGAGAGAGACCTCAAATGGAATAGCAAACGTAAGGCTAATCGTACAGTCACTGTAGCGGTGAATGTGACCTGATTATTGTATTGGAAATTTCAGATCGTATCTCTGAAGGGTTATAATGGGATCTGAATTCAAATAAGAGCAAATTTACTACATAGTGAGACTTTCAAATGACATTAGCCTCTTACAACAAAATACATACAAGGAATTATATGATCCTTATTGATAGTCAAGATTGCAAGGTACAAATCACCTCTTTGTCCGTCCAAAATGTTTAAAGAATTTCTGTTCCTAACAATTCTCGTATCATATCTTCCTGAATATAACTGTTATTTCTCTGATGAAATGAGAAAAACTAAAGTACAATGATTTCTAATGCAAACAATTTGAGTGACTCGCATGGCATAATTACTACTCTTTTACTTCATTGTTAGCAGATAAACAAATTTTAGGAATATGAAGACATTCATCAAGGAAGTATCGAGCCGTTACACATGTAAACACACACACACACACACACACACTGAAACACCCTCGCGTCCATATGGTGATCATATTTCTAACATTACAAGTTAAGATGTATCTAATTTTAGAGGTGTTTTTGTTACGATACATGATATTCCATACAATAGCTTACATTACCGCCAGCTGGGACCAATATACACAAGGGAAGAAAACTCCTTATCTGTCTCACCAAATATCATATGTTGCCTTTACATGTTTAGGCCTAAATAAGTGGACTTAGAGATGAGACACGATGAACTGTAAGGATTTCACGGCTTTACGGGGCAAGAAGGAATTAAGTATATTTTATTTTGTCAACCACGCCGTATCATCACTATTCGTCATTGCCGTGCAGATAGAATAACCACTTAATTTACCTTGGAGCCAAGAAAGCAAATAATATACTTTATGAAAACATCTTGTACAACTTATTTTGCTAATGATGGACGAAAGTAGAATTTTAAACATTTGATGAAGTTTGCACTTAATCAATGTTGTGGCTTTTTGTAAACCTTTTGACTGCTTCGTTATCGGTGACACAATAATAACGCGTATATTCTCAGGCTTAAATTAATTTTGAAACTGCACTACTCGAAAAATAAAGTATGTTCTTTCCATCTTTACATTAAACCTGAAATCACATTCCGTGTGTGTGTAAAACTATGGCATCTTTTCACAGAAGATATCTGAATAAATCATATGAAACAAAGTATGATAGAATGGAGTAGGAAAATTAGTATTTGTTATTTGGCATAAATATAAATATAAGATTTGAATTTAGAACAGGAGTTGTAGAATATATAGAGCAATGTTACAGCTTATTACAACATCTAACCTAGTTCAATACCGCTTTGATTTATAACCCAGTGATATGGTGACTCCTGCAATTCGTTTGATCTAAAGGATAAATTGACCACTGGTAGCCTGATTTGCATATTATAATGGCATGGATGATATCATGGAGTTCAGTAACGTCAATCTCCTTAGTATGTTAGTCCCAGCTTGAACCAAATGTATGAATTTTCAGCTTGAAGAAAAAGTTTATATGCCGGATAAAATTGCAGCAGCACCACTCTTTAGAAACTGTGCAATATACATAGAGCGCTTTTATAGCTGTTAGCTATCCAGCTCTTCCAAGAACAGTAAAATGATCCGGAAGGCAAACAGAAATTTCATAATTGCGATCTTTTCACTTTATATCCAAGACAGTTTTGTTATCACTGAGGATGGGATGTACATAACGTATCTAATAGCAATCACTCTTCTTCACTCCATCGAACAGCATATAGAGTCAGTTCATGTCATCTAAAAATACGGAATAGAAATTGAATTAATGACAAATAAGCTAACTTGTCCAAGTAACAGCAGAGTCACACAAAATGAAACTAATTTATATTTGACAGTCTTTCTGTTATTTTCTTGTTTCTTCAAAAAGGCACGAAGTAATTTCGCTGTAAATCGCACACATTAACAGCAAATGCTTCAGATGATTCTGAAAATGAAAGAACTTTCATCTTCTTTGCCAGGATAAAAAACTTAACTTCGATTTCTGATATTTTACTTATATTTGCTCTTCTTGAAGTTCCAATGATCAGTCAGGTAAAAGGCACGGTCTTACCTGTGTAATCGGTCAATCACATCCTTTTGCAACTGTCTTTGTTAGGAAATGTACAGAAGGTAAAGAGTAACTCTTTTTCTGTTTTGCTTATTATTTGTGTTCGTATACTTAAGAGTTTAATGTCCTTTTTTTAGTTTAACGTGGTATAAACTGTCAGTTGCCGAATCACACAGCAAATAACTTCCAAAGAAACATCAGACTCTTGTAATTGCAATTCTTTATAATTTTATTTATTGTTTGATTGTTATTTGTTTTTTAAAGATATTTTCCATCGGCTTTAGAGCGTTATTTCAGCGGATGAATTCTTGTTGAGGGCATCTGCTACGTAGCTAAGTGTAGAACAGGGGATTCTCCATCTGGAATGTAATAACTAGGTCAACATAAATAAAATAATTCTACCAATGGTTGGCGATATAAGGCATTGAACATTCTTTCATGCCAATAGATATTGTACATGGAGACATGACTGATAAAGAAAAGTTCTTGGATTCATAAATTAGATACTTTGTATCCTAATGGCCTTAATACCAAGGCCCTATATATAATCATATGCAATTTTAACAAAAAATGACATTTTGTATATCCTTTATAAAAATATAATTGTATGTATGACTGTTTGTCTCTATTTTATTATTTTACCGTACAGTTTATACAGAAATAAGCTAAATTTGGTATGATCACATGGTTATGTCCTGACCAATGGAAATCTGTCCTACATTTATTAACTGATGCGGCTGCAATTATTGCATAAAATCAGTCTTTTGTACTTGAAATAACCATGTAATGAATACACTTTTACATTAGTGGCTGGTTGGCTTGTTCTGGAATGGCGTCACACATAACAGCATACAGTGTCGAGACAAGGGAGTAAAATGGTCTTTTGACTTCTACTATTATTACGAAACTATACAGATCACATATTGTCGTTATGAAGTTCATCTACCCCTGCCATTTTTATGTCATTTCCTCACTGAGTTAACGGTTATTAAACTTGATTCACATTATACCGAACTGTGTACAATTATACAATAGAAGTTGTTTTATTCAGCATTTCAGTTTAAAACCTCTAGCAATACAACAAATGTTAACGAGACAGGAGGAGAAACAACCCGCTCGGTCACATCCGTTGCACTCAATATGAGGACCACGTTTAATGCTAGAAGAGCTCTGGAGTCTAAATTTACTCGTGGAAAGACATCCATTGGCCCCATGATGGTGAGAGAGTTAGATGAAAGTGAGTACCCTAGTATACAATTCCTAAAAAGATTGTCTTACGACACCTATCCTATTTGAACTCTGTGGTGAATTTTGACATCTTAATCAGTCAGATATCTTTATAAATATTGAAAACATCTAACGTGACTTCCTTCTGATGCAGTAGGATTGGGCTCAAGTTTTAACAATTTAATCAGCCATCTCCTTACATCATATTAATATTTTGACATGCAAAAAGTGTATAACTAAAGCAAATATCGAAAACTAATTGTAGGATAATGACAGCATCTGGTATCATTTATATATTAGCATACACGTTGTAGACATTTATATTATTCATTTGGACCGCCCTTTCTCCAAGTAGTAAATCTAAGTCAACATTTGGAAATGGCACTGAACGTAAATTTCTAATAACTCAGTTCGTTGTTGACTATATTAGGACAGAACATGGAGAAATGTAGATTGGTTTCTATTCCACCGCAGAAACAAAATGGGGTGTAAGCAAGTTAACAACGATAAAGAACAGCTTTCAATGTGTTTACATTATGAAGCAGTCTAGTGTAGATAATATCTAAGAGCAATATGTTCATTTAGGAACATAACAAGAATTATGCCGTTAAGTTTCCATTATACGACATAACGGGAAATGTAATGCTAAAGTTGTCAGTAGGGTTAATATACGAGGGACGATATAGGGCACAACAGGAAATGAACATTACGCCGTTGGTTTACATTGGAAGCCGTTAGAAACAGCTTCCATGCTAAAACATTTATGTGGCAGAATGGAAAATATAATATTCAATTTTTCAATGCTATCCAACACATCACCTTTTGATATACTATCCAACACACACTTTTTGATATGATATCCAACATATACGTTTTGATATACTAACTAACATACCACTTACTGATTACTATCCAACACGCCGCATGCAGTGCCTAAACCCCAGACCGACTATCCAACGAAAAAGGTTTGAGTGTTTATATACATGTTGTACTTACATACAAACATACGATCACGTAAGAGGGGTAGGATAGGTTGTTAATGTTTATGTACACATTTTTATACACGTAAACATGTTATTACATACAAGAAGGGTAAGAGATTTTTAAGTTTTAGTTGTGTTGTGAAGATCGATATAGACAAGCACAGTTACATACAAAAACATACAAACGAAAATTGACAATAATTCTGAGTAGTATCTCACTTTCCAAGAGATCTGGTGGCCCTAAAATGGGTCATTTAGTTTTCCGAGATCGTTGGTGTTTATCGATGTCCAGGACAACTTCAAGCCCAAGCCCGGATTCGACAACAAGATCACATCTGATCCATGTCCTCACTCGTTTGGAGAATTGAGGAGACTCATTGGATCCTATCTCCCATTCCTCTTTCTCCTCCTTTTCAGGGATCAATTTTCTTTCTCCGATTTTTTTCCCTTTTTTTTTTGGGGGGGGATCTTCATTCAATTGTAGTTGATCCGAAGGAATTCCTTCTTCAACCCATGCTGACTTTATCTGTTCTACATCTTCATGAGGGCCCCGTCCGTTTTTAGGGGAATCATCGCCCTCTTCAAGTGTTGGAATTGGAGTAAGGCTGCTTTTTCCCTACCAGACCCAGGAGGTCTAGGAGACATAATGATGCTTAAGTTTCCCACTTTAATCATTCTTCTTTTACACAGGATAGACAACTAATGGCAAGAAAGGCTTTAAGTATAGATGTGAAGGAAAACATCCCTCCAATTTTGTACGCGGACGTTAAAGAAAACATAGGTAATGTTTATATATATATATATATATATATATATATATATATATATATATATATATATATATATATATACTCCAAAACACACTATTACACAGGTGTAGAAGGGTTTAAGTTTTAGGTTTTCTTTGTAGAAGACAAAGGCATACTAAACTTGGCAATGATTGAATAGTATATCTTTTCCAAGATATATGGGTGGTCGTAAAAAGGGCCGTTCGGCTCTCGCCCAAAATTGTTGAGATGTGAACGATGATATCCAGGACGAATAGTTCATTGTCCAGTCTATTCTATTCAATGTGGTTTACTCTGTGCATGTGTAAGAAAGTTTTTTTAGCAATGGGTTATCGGGTTAAACTTCTGGAGCACATCCGATGTTACGATGGTACGATTTATTGACGAGACTTAGTAACTTGTCGATGTATTTTGAGTTTATGATACTGTATAACATATTAATACGTACGTTCTTTTAAAGGTTTTGAAAACGTTCCAGAACACTAGCAATTGTTGCAAGATTTTCATTGGTGAATAAATTAATGTTTTTTAAAACTTCATTCTGAAAATCTAGGTTCAGAAATTCGGTATCTTTGTTTGCCATCATTAAGGATGTCGACAATGTTTCAAGGCCAGTCGTAAAACTAGTAATAAATCTGAATTTTGTTTATAAATCAAAGGTACTACCCAAGCTGATTTTGAAAACACGTCAATGACATAAAATAAACATTTGTAACTTCGATTGTACGCCGCTAAATGAAAGACGTGTTAATTATGTTTTTCTTTGATGATCGATGCCCGCTAATTTCGATTGACTTCTGGAAAATGTTTGTCGAATGGATTTGTGTAACATGCACGTCGATTGTTCTTGTAACCATTTCGTACATCTTGCGAACGTTTTTGAATTCGTCGAAGCATGGGCATGATTTTAGTAAGTGCTTTTTAAATGTGTATCCATGTGGTTTGCTGTTTAGTTGCTGATCCTTAGTAAATGCTGTCTAAATGTGTATCCATGTGGTTTGCTGTTTTGTTGCTGATCTTCAATAAGTCACCCACTGTTTCAACTTCTCTTAGGTTCTTCCTGTGGTACGTTGGATTGTGATGCCTGATATGTCCCACAAGCAATAGTAGTTGGAGTGGTCAGCGGTTGTTTGGTTGCTTTTTTCTTAATTTCTTTTTTCACTTCTATCTTCATTTGTTAAGTTTATTCTTCTGCTGAAGAGGGTGTTAGCCAAGGTTTCATTTCATCTCATCTGGGAGAATTGGAAGGTATCAACAAGAAGGCTGTCATACCAGGTTATTGAGCAGACGGAGTTTGAAACACTTCTCTTGTTCCTTTCTTTTCTTCAGTCTCTGTGGTTGTTTCTGACATCGTCTTCTTGTTTTTTTTTTATTTTTCTTCGCTTTTCATGAGATTATTGAAATATCTCATAAAAAGCAATGTCGATATTCAATTTTTGTTACTTGTCTAAGTCACGGCCTCAATTCCACATGACATGAGTTTATTTAGCAAACAGCTAGAGTCATACAACCCTTGAACTATTCGCATAGATAATCCACGGAAATGAAGTAGCCCAAGCAAACAGCTAGAGTCACACAGTGACGCAGTGCAGTAACCAGCAAAACCGCCATCGTCTCTCACGATCTCAATCGTACTTCACTTCTCATTGCTAGATTTGCAATCACCAAACAGACTGTGTGAGGCGGGATATGATATGATATCCATATAGATTTCTAGTTTTCGCAAAGAGTTGCTCATTTTCGGGAATATATTTGGGCCATCCATGAACTGTTAACTAAGTATTGTAGAGAGTCAATTGCGATGATGGAACTGAGTGCGAACTCATGTACACGTATAGAAATTTTAGAGTTTTTACCGGTCAACACCAAAATTCTATTTCGGACCGCATTATTGATTGAGATAATGTCGTACGCGCCTGTAGGAAGTTATATCATACCCCAAGATGTTGAACGATCTTGTGGAAATACAAATGCGTTATTAGTATCCAGGCCAGTAAACGGTTGCGATGGGATATTAGGGCCAACTGTAATAAACTCTCAGCGACGCAAGTTCGGTTTCAAGTGTGTCCTGTATGTCCTGTATTCCGGTTTTGTTGATGAAATTGTGATCATCTAGATAAAGCTTTGGGTTGTATTTGTAACATCACAGCATAGATTTCGCGTCGCACACCCATGGTCTCGATTGTTTCAGAACTCATCATCGTTGTTGTAATTTACATCATTGATATCTGCAACCAGTTCATGCATCAAGGCATGTTTTTTCTGTCTTATGATGTCATCGGTGAGCAATTACTAAAACATCGATGTGGTTTCGTTAACGACCTTGGGTGCGTTTTAACCCGCACGAATTGATCCAGCAAGTGCTTCCAGTTGATGAGAGAGGTCGATAGGGTCACATTGTCCACGAAGACCTTCTTGTTTTGGTTGTTGCTCCTGTACGGGTGCAAGAACTACGCGTTTTGGTTGCATTTCTTGTTGTGTCGGTTGTATTTTTTTCTGACTGTTGCATTTTTTGTATTTTTTCGTTGTTTTTGTTGTATTTTTCTGGTGTCTTGATTCTTCTTATGTTTTATAAATGGTGATACACGTTTTAGCTGGTTCTTTAATTGCACATGTATCTTCTTATGTCGTTGCACATATGCAGATGTTCTACGTGCTCGTGTCTGGAGTGTGCGAGCTCCGTGTTGCTGTTGTTGTTTGTTTTGTTTTTTTCTTATGTGGACGTTGTTCCTCTTGTTCACGTTGCATATCTTCCTCTGTCGAATATTCTTCAGTCTTTCCGAAAATAAATATATAAATCGTTTCTACCAAATGAGCCAACTGATCAACAGTACATTTTTCCAGTTAACTCCATGAACTACATTTTATGCCATTCCCTTATCCGTGTCTTTGCCATTTGTCTTTGATGGTATTTGTACCACATATTCTTTCCAGTTGTTGGGTCTGTTAAGAGCAACACAAATAAGATTTTTGAAGATCACCTGGCTAATTTATTCTCGAAAGTATTGAAGCGGTAACTGTTAGGGGCAAGCGGGTTAATAACCGTCTGTTTGGGTTGTTTGTGCCTGGTACGTGGCTGTCCACAAAATTACCATCGGTCATAATCATGTCAGCAGGTGAATTGAGCTATCGTCGAATCCATATTGTCGTAACTTCAGTTGGTTTAAGAAACACCTCAACTGAATTACGGCCCGATACAGTAGGCCGATACAGTATAGGTGGCTAAGTTTGCCCGTTACATGTGGCTATTGTATAACAAAACCAACCTAGAGCTTGTTCAGGAACTTGTGTTGTTTGATCGCTGTTTTGCGCGTTTTTTTTTTTTAACTTTCCCAACGGTTCAGGAATCTTTTCAATGCCTTTATCAATTTCGTCCTAGACTGCGCTGGTATCAGTAAGTTTTAGGAGTTTTTGTGCGAGTACACTGTAAGTCTGTAGTAGTTTTAAATCCATTCTTGTCACCACTTAGCGGCGTAACCAAATGCTCATTAAGGACAATCTCTGCTTTAAGCTCGGAGTGGCCAAAGTGTTGAAGCACCGATGTGATCACAGGAATCATATTTGTTAATAGTTGTCGAGCGTCTTTACATGGTTTGTATGCGCATGGGAAAAGTGCCACGTATATTTCTAATTCACCACTATGCGTATGAAATTTAAATTCAGGTACATGTAATTGATGTGTTCGTTCACGAACATACTAGGCAGCTTCAGTAGCAATAGCAAATGCAATGCTTGTTTGTTCATCCTCAATAGGAATACGATGACGGTTTTGTTCCAACGTGTCTAATAATGCAAGTATTCGGGTTTTATTGTACTTGGTATTCGTATATTAAGCTCACGTGCAAATTGTTCTTAGTTCTTGTACCATTGTTTTATTAACCGCTTGTGGGTTAACAATTATTGTTGGAGTAGGCTGATCCAGTGCAACTATGGGTCTCAATAATTTAATTATATCAACTTTCCGCATACCGCTTTGTATTCGCATTCAACGCTTCTGTGCGATTTATTTTAGCTGATGCACAGATAATATGATTATTTAAGGGGAACGCCTACTCTAATTAAGAAGTATGTTAATAACTTGTTTTAATTTTTTACTCTACCGGGATCAGAAACTGCAAGCGCTTCAATCTCAGCTATTGTTTCATTTGTTTTTGTATCTGTTCAATCATAAGTGTGCACCTGTAGAAAATACACAATTGAACGTGTTATGTATTTAAATAATGTCTAAGGAGGAAGTGTAGGTCATCATAAGTGAAAACCAGTTGGGAAATAACTAACGCAACAAAAACAATTGTGGGATCACACTAAAACTTTCTTCAACAAAATTAACTGGAAATATTCCCGTGTGATTGACCCAAACACAACTCGCTCAGCTTAATGCGACCAAACACAATAACATCTCGGTGAAATTATCTAAGTCAGAGGCGAAACAAATGCAAAAGACAGGTGGAATATTTCAATTCCTTTCAGAGATTCCAGCACTGTGAGCATCAGCGGTTGTAAAAACGGCAGCGTTAGGGGATGTCGGAACTGCATCTGAGAAGGGGCTGAAATAGGCGGTTGAGGGTCGCATATCGCATCGTAAACAAATACAAAAGAAAAGGCCTTCGACTACAAGGAACAAGTCGCCAAATACCATCCGCAAGAGGTCTTCGATTACCCAGTACAACACTCAGAAGATCACGCTGTTCATGGAAGCGAAGCTTCTCTAGCGCCCATTGATCAGTCTTGATGTATTCGAGATGGCAAAATCAGTAAGCATTTTCGTGGTGTCTTCATACGACATGAACGTGCTTCGATGGTGCCACGCACACGTGAAACCGGTATTGGCAGCCTGGATTGGCAACAGAACCTGGCACTCACTGGATTGCTTACTTGGTGACACCTCAACATGGTTTGCATTCTAACTCGAATAGACGTGCACCACTAGTCGAAGTTGTTGATTATAATCTAAGGGTACTAGCACCCATGGTGGTGCTCATGGACGATAAAGTCATCTACCACCGTTTTATTCGACTATACAAGTACAAACGCGGTTGGATGGTCCCATATGCGGTCATCTTGTTGTTGAAGCGTTGCATGCATTGGCGGAAAGCACAACCCAGTAAGCACTTACTGATTTCACATTGAGGCACGTTTAATGTTATATAAAATGTATATTAACATTTACGGACGTTGCTCAGTCTGACGACAGTTGCTGATGTGGATCTAAGCAGGTTTGTCACCAAAGCGGATCTGTCTGAATTCACTAGTCGTGTTGTTATTGGTGTCAATCCAGGTGAGTTTGTGGTATTTGAAGATAAAACTGGTAAATTAAAATCGTCTAACGTGGACATTCAAGATATTATTGTAAAGATGGAAGGTGCAGTCCCAAAGAACTTGGCTGAAATCTCTGAAAACGGCGGCATCAGAGATAGTGGAGTGTTGGTTGTGTTTATCAAAACGTACGTTGATACAGCCAATGATGGGATGAAACAGTACATGGATGAACAGATCACTAACGTGCCTGAATCACCACGTATAGCAACTTAGTTTATATTGTACATTAGAATTTGACCAGCGAAGGAGAAGAGGAAGTAACTGCCACTAAAACAAGTGATCGACGTATGTTTCCTAACGCAAATGATTTTGATAAATAAATAAATAAATAAATAAATAATAAATCTCATATCTTAAAGGGTCGAGAGTCAGGATCGTACTTATTTATCGCATTCAGTTTTTCTGTTGTGTTGATTTTATTACTGCTATTGAATTATAATATTCATTGTAGAGAATTTTTTTAATACGTGATACCCTAAACGACAACGTTGCAAGAGATTTTACATATACGATGCCAGTATCTTTGGTCGTCAGAGATGAAATTCAGTTCGAAGAACTCAAAATCTTTTCAACCACCCGGTTCACCATTTTTGGCGTTTGCGTTTAACATTAGTTTTATCATTATATGTACAATGGATTCTGACCTCTGTGATGAAGTTGTCGGAAATTTAAATATTTCCCAGGAAGGTATTCTCTATGATTATGTGACATTTGTGCCGGTAAAAAGGGTAATTTGCTAGTAGTGCGTGTGTATACTGCATCTGGACGTGATGAGTCCGGACAGGGTTTGCCAGTCGTGCAACTGTACTATGCGATTGTATTATTAACAGAACTATGATGGACCCTCAATGTCACATATGTGAAAAAATAATCGAAGCGGAGCAACGACTGCGAGATGAAATCACCAAGATGACAGCGTTGATAGTAAAATACAAACGCGCTTGTTTGGTTGTAGATGCTATTTGTGGGCTTGCCGCGGTAACAAAAGTTGCTTTTGGTGTGACTGGAATTCCAAACACGACATCATCATAGGTGCACCAATCGGAATTATTGTTAAAGTTATTCTTAACGCGATCAATAAACTGTACTTGGTGGCAATCGAGGATAAACTAATTATCGCGGAACAGTGGAAGAAGACGTTGACTCAAAAGTAGTAGTTCCATTAGATATGGGCTCCCATTTTTTCATCATAATGGAAAAAACTGATCTTAAATCAGGTTTTGCAAACATCATCATTAACGGAGTAGAAGTGGTACGTGATCCGTCCGGTTCTCTCGAATACGTGCTCGTTGCAGCAGCAGTACCTCTCTTTCTTGCAAGATGTGTTTTTTCTTGGGGATTGTCTTCTTCTTTTTCTTATGGTATGAACTTGCTGTACCGCCTATCTTTTTTGTTATCAACTTTCTTTTAGGTGGTTTAGGTATTTAGTTTCGGCATTATGATCCCATTCTTTTTAACGCGAACGAATAATAACATCTCCTAAGGACCCGACTTCTACTTTATTTTAAGATGATTTGCTTGTTTTAGTTTGATTATCTATTCTTGGATCAGTTAATTGTGACAAAGCTACCTTATGTTTTGAAAAATAACAGTTTTGTTGGATGTTCTGTAAATGATACAGAGAGAAAGAGGGAGAGAGGGAGAGCACTAACATAAGGATGTGCATAATATCACAACTATTACACGTTTTACCCTTTTTAATGGACAGAACTAGTACGCTAAATCGAATTCTTTCTCAAAATCAGTTAAAAGGAAAAGTATAGGTATTTGTATATTTGTAACTAAAACATAGGCCCTAAAGAGTGCGGATATTTTCTCTTATGCTCATTTGCTAAAGAATGTTTGATCATTAAGTACAATTGATGAAGGTATGGGTTTAAATCCGTTTGCAATGCATACGGATGCTAGTTAGTATGAAGAGTTTGTGGTTTAATGCCATTTTTGAGCACAGGATTGACTATACATGGCAGCTGGTATATTTGATGGATGAAGAACCTGGGAAATTCCCAGGAAGAAACTCCGACCCACGGGAAGCTACTGGTAAGCTTTCGCATATATCCAAGCAGACACTCGAACTCACTGGAAAGAAGCGACATGTCAGTGATATGTAAAGGCGAACGTTTTATATGACGCGGCCACTAGGGGGCTCGTGAGTTTGTATACTGACCCATACGTTTAAAAAATACTTTAAAGAATTCAAATGGAATCAGATCCTGGACTTTTACGATTATCATATTTTAAGGACTTCATGTTTCTTCCGTTAGTATAATTGTGCTACTCATTGATTTATTTTGTAAGTTTTCCAGTTCAGGGATGTCTATAAAACTGAGTGAAGACTCCAGATGAACTGGGTTTACATTGTGATAAGAATATCTTAGTATAATTTAGTTTATGTTAGAATTTTTAGCTCATAGTTTGTAATGTTCCATTTTGTTATGTAAATTTGACATCCTCTTACTTACATAGTTTCTGTTTTCCATATTACATAAATATTTTGAAACCCTTTTCCTATCTTCAATCCATTTTCCCTTAGTTCTCACTCTGATCCTTCCCATTGTTTCAAGAATTTCCACCAGTTTGCATTTCTAATTGATGTAGTTTTTTTTTTTTTCTATATTGTTTTCCTCTTCTAAAATAGTTTATTATCTTTTTGTATGTGAAACACAAAAAATAGTTTTGTCTCTTATTTCTAATAAAAGTATTTAAAACTAAGTGTTCGTTAATGGAGAACCTAATAATAGATGATTTAGTTGGTTCCAAGTTAGAATTTGATGTGAGAGACACATAGAGTCCTTAGGAAATGTTGTGTATTCTAAATTTTTCGATACATATAAAAGTTCCAAAATGTTCTGAGTTTTCTCTTTATCGAAAATATGTGTTAGCTGCACTAAAGAATGGTCCGTTCTATGACCTGGTTCTATACATGAATCATTTACGGTAGTTAGATAAATTTCTGAAACTAGCAGGACCTCTAACCTTGCCTGCTTTATGTCGTTGTTCTTTCTCCTAGGAATATATATATATATATATATATATATATATATATATATATATATATATATATATATATATATATATATATTTCTCGCCAGATATTAATTAAATTATGTTGAACACAAATATCAATTACTGCATATCTTGCCATGGGTTATTTAACGGGCTGTAATTATGTGTATCAAGTTCTTGATTCATAACAAAACTGAAGTCGCCTCCAAAATGTATGTCTTCAATATCCTGCCTTACTTCAGTATAGAAATGCAGCGTGTTGAGATTAATATTTATAGGTATACATCAGTAATTTTGAGTAAAACTATATTTTGCCGTTTGCATTTGGCATTATGTGTAGTAAACAGAATGTTATTGTTACGTATGATAGCTCTTCCCTTTGAATTGGATTTACAGAATTTAATTTGTATACATATTTCTTTCTCGCCAGATATTAATTAAATTATATTGAACACAAATATCAAATACTGCATCTCTTGCCATGGGTTATTTAAGGGGCTGTAATTATGGGTATCAAGTTCTTGATTCATAACAAAACTGAAGTCGCCTCCAAAATGTATGTCTTCAATATCCTGCCTCACTTAGTGTAGAAATGTAGCGTGTTGAGTTAATATTTATAAGTGTACATCGGTAATTTTGAGTGAAACTATATTTTGCCATTTGCATTTAATATTATGTGTAGTAAGTAATCAGAAAGTTTTTGTTCAGTATGATAGCTCTTCCAATTGAATTGGATGTACTTAAGATGCATTAGTAACCTCAAGATGATGTAATACACGTCTCCCGTCGTTTTATAACGTTTATTTTGCAATATGTATTATCATTATTACTTATTTAAGTAATTCACAATATCACGTATTTTCACTTGGTCCAGTAACCCTTGGCAATTCATGGAAGTAATTTTCAATGAGTCATCCGTTGTCCATATAATAAAATTCTTGATATATGACATTGATGAGTACATTATTTCTAGTATTTGCAGAGACACTCTTATCCGAAACTTCGATAGAGAACTTCTGATTTGTTCGTCTTTGGTTCTATATAAAAACAAAGTTCACGATTTGACAAGGGGTAAAGAGACAAAAGTAAACAAAGGGACAAGCAATGTCTGAAGTATATGGTAGCAAAAATTGTCAACGGTCACTCTGTATTGTTGAGAGAACTAGCTAACTGTTGAGAATGTGTTTATTGAATGTTAAAGCCGATTCTCAGCGGTCCTTCCTTTGTTCTAAAATTCCCATTATTGTTTTGCTGCCAAAATAGGTAACTTATCCTTGAAGTCTTTAGAACTTTCCTTTTTTATTTTCTTATTTTTACAATTTCGAGCAATCAAAATGATCTAGTTTGTATAGTCTAATTCGTTATTGCTTATTTGACCTTAGCGGCAAAGTTGCTGCTTTTTAACTTACTAGCGTATACTCCTCCCCACCCTCTTTGCATTACGACCAGTTTTCGGCTTACATGATCCACATGGTAGTGAATTTTATGAGCTCTCCAGTCCAGCAGTAAGCCTTTAGATGATTTGAAGTAATAAAAAAAGACTGGTGTCTTTTCTACCTATCTTTGTAAGTACGAAAGGTAGAACTAAATATATAATAAAGATTGCTAAAAATACATAAATTCGGGAACTTCTTTAAAATTGTGCACGGATAACAAGATGGAAAGAACGATAAATTGGAAATAAAGGTTATTTTACAAACAATGTAAGTAAATTAAATGTCAAACACAACACAGTCCATAGAGGAATGAACGGTTGCGTATGTGAAATTTTAAAAAAGCTACATGACTGTTATTATTAGCAGTTTTTGCTTACATATTTGCTGTAACTATTCTTTTATCCGATTTTGCTTGGGAATGCGGTCGTTTAGTTTCAAAAGGTCTTTTATCATCCATATTCTGAGGAACTGCTTCATTATTAATTTTTACAAATATTCTCCCATCGAAAAAACGCCGATTCTACAAATTCATAATCTTTTACTTTTTCAATAAAGTCATATATTGCTTTTGTTTATATCTTCCTTCATAATATGGCTTGAGCGGTTAAAGTGGTCCTCCTTTTAATCAAGTTCAGACTCTTCATTCGGGAGAAAAAAAAATTACAGATCACAGGTTTATCTGCAGATTCCGAGAAATGGCAAAACTATGTGTGATGTTTATCCACGACAGAGATCTTCACTACTAATTTGCGTTTTGAATAATTCCACCACTGTCTCTGTGCATTTATCAACCTCTTCTTTAGATTCCTATCTTGTCCATAGATAAAGAGGTTCTTCTTCCTAGAACATTGTTCATGTTCCTCAGCCTTTAACGTTCTTCTCAATCCTTCTACTTTCTCATTTTGGACACTGATTGATAAAGGGTGTATTTAAACACATTCTCAGTTATCGCTGATTTCAGCACGTGGTCGATATACTTATTGCAAGCCATTGTATGCTAATTTAGAGCTAAATTGTCCAGCTTTTCTATTTAGATTCCATTTTGTGTAGTTCAGCTTCTAAGTCCTCACCCCCGACTGATTGCTTTTCCGTCCGAAAAAATTGGCGAATACACATTTGCTGGGCTGATACCCCTCTTCCGAATGCACGGAATACTGTCTCATCTATATCTTCCCACACCTCAATTTTTATAACCTGCCTTGTTTGTTTTCCAGCTTTTACTTCCAGATGTTCCCTGCCTTTTTATCCATCACCAGACATTTTCAAATTTACAAATGTACAACCACAAGTACAATGCTGCCAAGAGTCTATCCACTAAGAGATGTAATGCATAGGTTGCACGTAAAGGTATGTGACCTTGCACGAATAGCCTTCCACAGACTATTTTGTCTGCTGACTAGTCAACACATGACTATCCCAAAAGTGTCTTAAAAAATCAAAAATATGTATCAACAGGTTTAACAAACTCTGCCAAGGAATGCCGGACACACTCAGAAAACTATTCCACGTAATGTGAAACTAATACTTGCTCGAAAGACCTACTATATAATTAATCGTTTACATGTACACAGTGGACCTTGTTCCAACACTTTTAACAGCATTTGGGAATCAATTAAGTCTTTAATGCACTTACTGACCTCCTTCCACGGACTTTGGCGAGTTTAGATGACGTCTTTAATAAGTAATATGTCTTCACAGCTGTTCGATGGATGGCCGTTTTAACATTTTCAGTGTAGTCAATTTTCAAAGTAGCATTCAAATATCTATGATTGAAATGTATAAGTTATTTCGAATGGAATTGTTCTTTGTTCTTTTGGTAAGTATACTCACGCAGTTCCAGCGATATATTCTGACTATGCTCTTCTGCACTGTACAATTAGAGGAATATCTCTTTTGAAGAAACATTCACACAAATGGAATCTCCTGGTAAAGTATATAGAAGAAATTTATATATTACCCAACCAAACATCCTGTGGGATTAAGGAGATGCGCCTATTTAAAGCTTTCTGTATTTCTTAAATGTTTCACTTTTCCTGGATTTAATTCCATGGAATTCTGGCTATCAATGCAGCATTTTAGGTAATCTATTTATTGCATTCACGGAGCATTGGTTATAGCGTCTTTATAGTAAAAGATGCAATTGTTCTTTGCATTTTAATTTCATCTGTGCATGCTCTCTTAAACGCGTTCTCCCAGCTTTGTAGATAGACTACAAATTCTCTCTTCTAAAATATCCACGAGGATAATAAAGATGGCCTACCAAAGGAAGGTAGTGAGAGGACGGAGACAATCTGTCATATTCCAGGAAAGCTGAATCTATGCATCCTAATTCGTGGAGGTTTACACCACACTTGGTCTCTTCATACCAACTAGAAACAAGCCAATCTTCCCAAAGTTTTGGTAGTGGATAATCCAGTCAGATCTTTAGGCCATTTTTGATAGCGTGAAATCGATTTCTCAGGTCATAACAGCCAGGCAAAGCCACAGGAAACTTTCTTCTTTGATTTGTAAATCTCGATGCGCTAGAGGCATACAGTGCAACGTTTTCTCCAGCACAGCGGCAAGGTTGTGCTGCTTATCTTTCGATCGTATAGCGGTACGTTAGTACTGCATCACTGATGTCGTACGGCACGGCATCATTTTGGTCGCAAGTCACAGCATCGCACATGTTTTTAATGAGCTTGGCGTCCACAGTGAGTCTATCATTTGGTTTATCTGACAGTCATCATTTTTGATCAACATCTTCTTTACACAAATTTTTTTCTCTCTTGGATTTCTCACGTCTTTATACTGGAGATATCTGTGTCCATAAGGTAGCATGGTGTGGGCGGGAAATAGCGCTCGTTTATGGTAGTGTTACGTATATGTAATTTAATTGCTTGTGTGCTGGTTTTAAATTTTTTATTTTATTTTTATTTCATTACGTTATTGTAATGATAACTTTATTCCCTGGATTTGACTTTTTTACGGAAAATTCAGTTTTCTGTTTTGACCTGATAAACACGCAGTTTGTTGCTACATTATATTTTAGCTGACCTAGTTCTTGACCTTGATTCGAAATTCGTAAACACAGAGTGAAAAACATTGGTCGCAATCAAGGTCATACTTAGCTTGCGTGATTTTGTAAACAACCCTTTTTTATTAAATCTTATAGCAAGATTTGTTTAGTGGAATTAAATTCTTCCATGGCGTACGTGTCTATCGGCTGTATGCTTTTACTGCATCGTTCAAATTAAGTGACCACGTGAGCCATCATGTGATCTAAAATCGCGGGTTAAAACAGATGTTTTTAGCGTTTTCAGTCATTCGTAAATTCATACCTTCGGAGCTCAGAGGTATTTTGTGTGTGACCAGTTCAAGTTAGTTTTTTTTTTTTATTTAAAATAATTTATTCACTCTGGAAAACATACAAATGCTCTTCTTCATAAAAATTCTTGGACAAAGACATTTAGTGGAAATTCTTCGGAATTCTAAAGCCGTAATATTATTCTTGATTCATAAAATTCAACGAGGGTCTTTTGACACAACAGCACAAAACAGGTTATAAAAGACGTCATCGTCTTCCATATTGGAACTTCATCGGGATTCGAACTTCGATTCATTTAGAACTTTTTAATGATAGGACTTATATTTTTAAATTCCAGGATTAATTTTTGGATTATATTCACAAACTGTAAGTCCTTTTTCATATTTTTACCGTGTTTTTTCAGGGAAATAAACTATTCTGTTCAAATTTACAAAGCTTGTTAGCTTCACTCTTTTGTTTGTTACTTTGTGCGAGCCTTGTCAAGTAACAGTAGACATACTTCTCGAAGGGTCTACTGACGATTTGATGATCTTGGAAACTTACAATTTATGTGACGATCCAACGTTTTCATGCGCATGAAAGTCTTGCTCTTGTCCTAACCTTAAGATCTTTTTGAGATGTTGAAGTTAACAACATGACTCTGGAAGGATAGTTCAATGTCAGTTCTTTCACTTCACATTTAGCATGAAAGTGTCCTTGCTGGTCTAGATGTTGGTGACTGCAATTGTTTGATTCGCTACTAGCAAAACTCAAAATAGTGTCTTAAGAATGTACATCAGTCCAAGTCTCTAAATGTTCATTTTCGATGCGTGGGTGATAGCTTCCAGTCCAATTCATGAATATGCACCTATCAGTCTCAAAGTAAAGGACTCGATCTTCTAAAGGTTCCAAAACAGAATTCAATTTTAAAAGGGCACTGACTGTCACGTACGCTGCAATGATAACATTCCTAATTTGGTCGGGGGGATCAAAGGTAGGGGAGTGAGAATATTTTTGTATTTCACGATGCTAAAATTTTTATATATGATGTTAACATGTTTAATAAGATTTTCTTAGTAATCGACGAGTTGGAAACATCGACTTTTCCGTCGGTGTTAATATCGGGCGTTAAACCAGATTTCCCTACAAACAAGTCAACATTACGCATGCAAATAATCGTCTTCCATGGTTTATTTCCCCATTTGTTCTAAAGTGATGCTTTCCAAAGATCAGTATCTATCTTTAAATGCCACTTTGTCTCTAAAGTCTGACAGCAAAAAGGGTAACCGATAGTTTCTTGCTTCCATTTTATAATCTTGATGTCATAGCTTTAAGATCCTTCATCGAATTCGTCATCTTGGTATTACTCTGTAATAAGAAAGTGTTAAATTTCGTACACATTTAATAGTTGGTTTCAGTCAAGATTCGTTCTGGATCAATGTGACGACATGGTTGATTATGATTGCAATGTTTCAGAACCCGCACTACATAGAGAAAACACCTGTTTTCCGCGGCAATGATAAGATAGATCATTCTCATACAAGTTCATCTGAGGCCAAACGCTGGATTTGTTCACACCAGGATGTACTCAACGTCAACGTGTTCTGTCAATCTTTCAGGGTGACCAGTGGGGAATCGAGCATATTTACAAACCCAATGATACAGGATAGAAGAAGTCACCGAGGCGTCTGATTTGCATTTGCTTTCCTTGAGATTAGCCTACTTCGTACAAAGCTAGTGTCGCATTGGTTAGTCCTCCAAACAAACTATCCCGTGGATTTAAAGGTTGAATGTCCACCATCTCCGAAGATACGTTTAAAGTCTGGATCGGTTTTTCACTCGTCACTCGAAGTCGTGTTCCCACATTTATGTCACTTAGAATCCTTGACTTCCTAAAATCCTACATCTTTGATATGTTTAGTCGTACAATGTTATATGATGAAGACTGTCAAAAGGACGTGTCAGGTATCATTTAAGAAAAGTGGTAGGGTATCCATGACAATACAATATCCCTCAAATTCGTAGGAGACATATGAGATCTCTAAATCACAACAATCCATGGAAATGCTTCTTTCGATGTGACTGTTGGCATGTTGTATCCAGTTGTCTTCAGTGTCACGAAAGTAATAGTGCCTGCAAAAAAGATCTGACTTAGTATCAAGGCCTTACCGAGAGATAGGAGTGATGTGGCAAGCTGGCTAGTTTGTTCTAGGGCATGAACTTTTTTGATAAACTACTCCATACCTTTTGTCAATGATAGAAGCTTCCTTCAAGGGTTCGGCACCTCTGTGATCCATAAGTATTCTACATCAGATCAACATTTGAACATTTCTACTCGAAAATCGAAAGGAGTCTGAAGAGTGGAGTTGGTAACAAAGTTAGAACGCTTCTGGTTGTCCTGTGTGCTTACTGTGTTTCCAACTTCAGGCAAATGCGAAGGCACAACGTGTTGGTTAATTTTCGTATTGAATAAGGGTAGAACAATGCCCTTTAGTTATTTCTGACATTCCAAATATTTAAGGTACTCTGCTCAAAGTGGAATCTTTAACCTGTAAGTTTCCCACTTTCAAATGAAAATTGAAATATTATTATCGTTTTAATTTGGACTATGTATAGTATATACGTTTATACTAAAGAAAATATCGACAAGATGTAGCCATTTTATGGACACGACTGACTTTCTTGATTTGTATGGAAATAACAATGATGCTAAATGCTATTCATTTGTGTCTGGTCAGAAACATTTATCATATGCGTATCTGATACATGGTTTCGGATTCCTCAATGTCAAGGCAAACATAATGGAACTTTATATATCAACGCAATATATAATGTACGTAAATGGACTGAATCCAAGTACGAGAAGAGCAGCATAAAAAATACTTTTGTTATGAAATATATGTTTCGGGTATATAATAAACACATCTTCAATGCAAGAACTTAATCTGCGTGACTGTATCGCGTCTTGTTTAATAGCAGAAGAACGACGAATCAACCTCGAGACTTCGGGTCTCGACAGATCCGATGTCCTGCTGCTGCCAAATTTGAGTTTACAAGCACTCAGATCAAGTTATTTAACTGGTAACCTGTATTTGTCACGTCTAATTTATAACGTTATTTATAACGACTCTTTCTTTGAATTGAAATTCATTTGTCAATGGAACCATTTTGTAGTTTATTTTATGTCCCTTGCACTTCGCTAGTCGTAAAGATACTGAGTTGTTCGGCCTCTTGATGAAATATATCCATTATTCACTCGTTTCAAGCAAATTTCGTATCAATATTTTCACATGTGCAAATAGGAGATTTCTCATCATGCCATGCGAAGATTTGGCAATCATTAATTATTATCTCTTTTTAAAGTGATACGATTAGTCCTGAAAATAGCTGTTGTAGTTTCTTGCATAGCAAATGAATTATGGACTTGACATCATAACTTTCAACTTTCTTAAACATTTGCCACAGCCAAGTCCTACTCCTGCTGATGCAGTGGCAGACGTAGTAGTAACTGCCACTTCTGCTGGTGTCTGACTAGTTGTGAAGGTTGATGTTATCACAAAAGGCTTAAAAGTCTTGAATCATAAAAGACTTTTTCTCTTCTGTTTGGTTAAAGAAATTTGACACATCACATTCAGACATTTTACCCCCTTCAAAATGTCTTATAACAGACTATAAATTGGGTTTTCTTTAAACACTCTCCCTTCTGTTCACTGTTCAATTGTTTCCTCTTTTCTTCCCTTTGTTACTTCCTTTTCTTCTATTGTTGTTGGTTTTGAACAAATACTTATTTTTCTTCTTTCTGACCTTGAAAATAAATTAAAATCTTCCTTCTGTACATTAGAAGATAGAAGTATACAACTGTATTATATTCAAGCTCTTCCGCAACGATAAATGAATAAATGATATATCGTAGGAGCTCTTGCGCGTGTATATGTATATATATATATATATATATATATATATATATATATATATATATATATATATATATATATATATACGCGTCCGCTGTTTTCTAACTGAAAGAGACACAACAATCTATGTGGAGAGACAAGGATGCCTAAAACGGGTCTCAGTCTAAGGACCTGCCATGAGTTGAAGTCTGGGAATAAGAACAGAGAAGCGCTGTAGTATGTGTTAATCATGTTTGGTTAAAAAAATTCAAACCGTCTTTTTGAGTGCCACCGGGATCTCTTGACAAGAGAGATACCACTCAAACGTATTGCCAATATATGTATCTGTATGTTTGTCTATGTCTATATCCACAATCCAACTTTAACTTAAAACCCTTTTCTCATGTTTAAGTCTAGAGTTGGAAAGTCAGAGTGTGGTTTTTGATCATTGCATATGGTGTGTTGGATAGTAATCAAAAAGTATGTGCTTGATGGTATATAAAAATGGTGTGCTGGATAGTATATTAAAAAGTGTGTTTGGGATAATAATCAAAATGTCTGTGTTGGACAGTAATAAAAAGTGGCGTATTGGATAGTAATCAAACAGCGGCTTGTTGCATAGTAATAAAAGCGTGAAGTGTTGGACAACATTTTAGATAGCAAAAACAAAAATCTGATGATAGATTGTAACCAAAAGGAGGTATGTTAGATAGTATATTAAAAATTGGTATTTTGGATAGGCTATCAAAAAGTGGTGTGTTCGATAACAATAAAACATATTTTAACATTACATTTCCCATTATGCCCATACACTTCTTTAACATGGAAACTACTACGACTTTCAGTGTAGGCTTACTACGTCGTCTTAGGTTCCCCTTATGCCCTATATTATCGCCCCCTTGCTAAACCTGTCGACAATTTTAACATTTCGTCTCCCGTTGTGCCTAACAACGTCACCTCCTGTAAACATACGGAGTTAATTCACATAGTTCTCCCAAGTGCAATATTATTGCTTCTAATGCATTAAATTGGACTTGATATTTGGACGTAAACAACTTTTCAAAGCAATATAAGACACATCGGTTAAATGGACAACAATTAAAGAACATCGTGGTGTAGATCACAAATGTAGATAGAGGGATTGACAGATGAACATATCGATTAATACAATAATTGTTTCTGGTAGCAAATATAGGTTATATGGTTGACTTTGTACAGGCAAAGACGCGATATCAACGTTTCAAAACAAAGAATGTTAACGTCTTTATAGAAGCCATCGAGACCAAAACTTTTATAATAACATAGGAAAAATCTCTTTTAAAACTCTCAAATTCCATTTTATCTTACAGTTCCTTCATTCAAATTGAAGGTTCTGTTGAATGTAAGCAAGAGATTGGCAAAATCGCCAACAAAAAACTAAAAAAGAACCAACCCCCCCCCCAAACCTCATGACTGTCAAGAAACGGCAGTCCATCAGTAACGGTTTTTACCTTGCATTTCCATAGAAGTTCCTACCCTACATATCCTTATAGTGTTTTCTGAGACCACTGTAACTTGCTTTGTAGAAAACACAATTCACTGTTAAACGGCCCCCGTCCAAAGCAAGCAGTATTGGGTTCCCTTGAGTAGAGCGTTCGATATCCCATCTAAACACCAACCTACAGCAAATCATACATGCTCTGTCTATAGAATAGTATAATCAAAGCTGGCAAATCCTCATTAGATTTCTTCGTTATATACCAATCCATTTTGTCAAAGTCAATGAATTAACTGAAATGTTGTTTATGATACCCACGTGCTGAGTAATATAAAGGAAACAATTTGGTGAATTTGCATATGAAATTGCTTTAATTTTTCAGGTGGATTTTACCATTCTTTTCTTTAAAAGACAGAAATGGTTTCCTAAAAATAAATGACTTGACAAATCTGTAAGTTCAAAGTTTTAACATATACAACTTCTGATTCTTTTAAATTAAAATTTGTTCTTTTACTGGATTCATCAGAAGAAATGAAGGAGGATGAAGAACAGTCTCCAGTTTCTGGTCTTAAAAGAACTAATTCCAGCGCAATGGATGAAACAGTTAAGACCAAGTCTCAATAAATTCTAGACAGAAAGCCCAAAATAGGAAGCACGAGTTCTTCCAACCCAACAGAACTATCGAGCCTGCGTAGCACGACTCCGTTGGAGTGCGTCTTCATCAACAGCGTAAAAGCTCCTCTGGGACAAAATAAAGGAAACTTTTGCGGCTCAACACTTGTCTACAAATAAAGTATTGATACTAAAGGATTTTTAAAAAGGTCATTTTGCAAGGTTTTCTTTGTAAATAATATACTTGCTATAGTCACTCTAGCCGCAATGATTATTGCTATTACATTCATAGTTTGTTGGTTACGTCTTTTATTCTTGTTCTTGTTGTTATTAATTTGTTGTTGCTTTTGTTTTCTTTTTCTTATTATTATTATTGAATGTAACTCTCTTATGCTGAACGTTTAGACACTACTGTAGATTAGATGTCATACATCTCTCTCTCTCTCTCTCTCTCTCTCTCTCTCTCTCTCTCTCTCTCTCTCTCTCTCTGACCATGTGTTTCAGGAAATAAACATGACTGTGTACCAGGGCAGTATAATTTTATTCTGATAATAAATTTGAAAACATCAGAGTACTCCAAATTTTTCCCACAAATATTCATAGGAACAATTTAAATGTATGTACTTCAATTGGCCATGTGTTCCAAATTTGAACGTATTCAATCGCCGCGATTGCAGAAGGGCAATAGCAACGTATTCAGCTGTTAATGATACAATACTTTGAATAATACGACTTATAAAACTCTAGGATTAAATTATTTTCAGCCAAAACTAGAATAAAATTACTTCTGTAAAGGCATAACAAATAAGATTACCTTACTTTGGAGGGGGGGGGGGGCAGTTTTAATATAAATGTTACAATGTTTTACATTCTTAAACAAAACGGAAGTGTATATCTCTCCAGATGAAACAAAATCATCCTTATAATTTTAATTTGAACTGCATATACGTTTATACTGAAGAAGTAGCCATATCTTTTGTGGAGATGACTGGTTTTCTTGACTGGTTACTAAATACAACCTATTATGAACAAATATGCGATTTATAACGTTATTTATCATATATCTATTATAAACAAATGATGATAAAAGCTATTCTTTTCGAAACTGATCGGAAACCATTATCATATGAGCATCCGATACATGGTTTCAGCTCCTCCTTGACAAGGTTGACGTCACGTAACAACTGAGGCGTGACAGTTACCTTATATTCCGACGCAATGTATAATGTAAGTAAATGGATGGAATCCTAGTACAAGAATAGCAACAAAAAAATTTTATTATATACTTGACTGTGAAATATGCAAATTTAATCGCGAAATAATATTCATATGATTTTTTTTATTCTAATATTTTATATCTTAGAAATATATCTCTATTATTTTACATGTGCATATTTAAGATTTATCGTCATGCGACACTTGATTCTGCGTACGTACAGAAGTTATAACAGCAGCAACAAAAATGAGCACTTTGTGACCTAGAAAAGATAGAAACAAACTGCAATACATCTCAGAGATGGAAATGGATATTAGCTGAAATAATTTGACTTGAACCTAATCGCGTCTCCATAAAGTTATTTCCTCCTATTTCCTTGACAACAATGAAAAGCTGATGTAATGAATTGAACGTGCTGTCTTGTCTGATATAATGAACTAGTTTATGAATTGTCACAAATGTAAGATTAAGTCAACCCAATCCTACCTCTTTCTTAAGTTACTGATTCGGTCAGTCTGAAACTGAAGTGAATTTACCAAAAGGGGCTAAGGTGTTATACTGCAGAGTGAGTTTAATCTTCTTCACTTCGATTCCGGAACAGCTTCGGTATATAATAAAAATACAACTTTCTTTTCATGCTTAAATACTAGATATATTTCATCGTGTAATACAAAAATTATATATTTTAACTCGTGACTTCACCAATCGTTAAAATACTATGTTTTTGTACCATTAAGAGGTTAGTGTTAGGACTGGTCGGCCTGGTGTCAGGATAATGTGACTGGGTGGGACATCATGCTACATGTCTGCGGCATGATGCCCCAGTGCTAGACATCACTATAAGCTGCCACACTGCAGACATCATAGTGATATGACTGAAAAATTGTTAAGGCTACTTCAAAATTCCAAATCACACACATACACACTAACACACACACACACACACATTATTCTTTTGCACTGAAATTTATTGTCAATTGAAGCAATTGTTAGTTTATTTTTTATGTCTCCAGTCCTTCATTTGGAATCAATATGTAAACAAACATTATATAAAGGATTGTGTTTTCTCAACAAATATATACATGTTGATAATATACATTCGCTGTCTTTGTTTGGGTGTGGGGAAATTATGAAGATTTGTTTCCCGAAGACAAGTCATGCTCCATAACTGTAAAGCCTTCCTGGAATACAACTTGTTGCGGGTTAGCTAATCTTCATATCCGCTCAAACAGGGGCAGTACATTACTTATTCTAATAAATAAGGCAAGACAGGGAAACACGATCACGTGAGGAAGACACGATCTTTTTACCTGACACATGTCATTCTGTATAATAGTCACGCTGTACCTTTATGAGGTGTAATACCATTCTGTACAAGAAACAAAAAGTTTATTACAATAATATGCAATTTTATCTTCTCAATTGCATTTTTAGAGTGATAAAATTGTAACATAGCAGAATTCTTTCAAATGTATGAATATTTGAATATTTAAATTCTTGTCATTATTTTCCAAATGTACCTCACAGAATTTGAGTCAAATATCACAACGCTGAGATTTGTTTTGAAATGACATAAAACTGAGTTTCAATGTTATTCTTCTTGCTGCAAATATTGTGTCAGACGGCAAATGTGTAATTTTGTAGGGACGTGGCACTGACGACGTTTATTCAATGAGAAGTGTAATCATGTACAAAAGAACACTTTTTCACATGACTTAGATGACGCAAGCTGGGTATTGGGACGTAGTTATTTGGCACAAATTTTAGAACGTGCGTAATTGGTATCTAATCAGAGACTAATATATACGTTCTATCAAGTAGAAACCTTTTGGGGAAATTGGCGATATTGGTCCTGACTAATCGCTTGCACTTACTATTAAATCGCTGAAAAATATATTCAGAAACGTAGTTGATTGCATAGTAGTCGCCCAACTTTTGTAACTTGTGCATGGGTAGTTCATTACATGTTCAAAACAAAATCTGTCTTAAACGTGACTTCTATTAAGCAATCAACTGCCTTTGAAGATTACGTATTTCAGATTCCCTGCACCAAACTACTCAGCATATAAACCTCCTTCAAATAGCCACACGAATTAAGAGATCGTATTTTCCATTCTTTCCTAATGGTGACTGCTGGAGACATTTTGACTTTGTATTTAAGAGACGTATTAACTGACAGGTACAGAATGTAAAATTTACGGATGGTTGGGCTTGGTATAAACGTTCTATTGAAAAAAGTGAGAGTCAATATTTTGTGCTATCTGAGACGCGTTCACTTCGAGTCAATAACTATAACGAAAGATCATGTAGTCGAGAACATTCTAAACACAGCTGACTGTAAAACTAATGGAACTGAAAAACGTGGATTTTGTCTCTTTCATTCATGTATGTAACTCTCTGAATTATCAGCGATGTCTTGTGTCAACAGATAATAAAATGAAATGTTTTACCGCGATTCTACTACACATCACTGGTTACAATAAAACTAAATCCTGAAGATCTTTCGATAATAGATACATACCAATATTAAAACCTGGTGTATACCTTGTCTAAATTCGAAGACGATAACTTACAATAACGATAACTTACAACAACGCTAACATTCGAAGACGATAACTTACAAAGTCATCGATTTATTTCATAAGTCCAAGTTTTCCAATTTTATCCTTGGAACCAGAGGTAATAAAGCAACGTCCGAAGATAGCAATGCCTTTTGCATTAGTGTGTGTGTGTGTGTGTGTGTGTGTGTGTGTGTGTGTGTGTGTGTTGTTTTAGCTTTTGTTATATTTGCAGCTTTTTTCAGAAGTACCGTATTTTCTTGAGACATGAACAAAATGGACCTAACTCTTCGTTTTTACGATCTTTACTTTGTCAAAATCATCTGGACAGATTTCTTGATAACTGAGTTTAAAAAAAAGTTTAAATAATTTTTAGCCAGTTTGAACTGCTTTTATTCAGATTTGGTATGCTATGTACCTTTTGCAAGATACAGCTGTTATGTGTCTCACAAATATATCAATTATATTCTCAGCGAAATTTTGTTTCATGTGAAGAAGAACAGGTAGAAATATTATCCTTTATCCTTTCCTTTCTTTCTCATTTGCGACGAAGAAAGTTTGCAATTACTAGAAACAACATCCTGGACGATGTTCGCTTTACCTCTCTACTACTATGTGTGATATGCATAGAAAACAAACCAACAGAAATGCAAATCCAATAATTTGGTATTGGTCAAAAACGAGCTAAAACATCTCGGATTAAGAAAAAACTCTGTTTTATTCTTGTTGTTGTCCTTGCTGTTTTTTTGTTCAATATTCACTCAAACGTAATTACTCAAACTAATATTCTTTCCATTTTTTATATTCTCTTACGTGGGGTAAAATTTGAAATGTACGAAATATATTAATAATCAATCTGATCAAGCTGCTGCCAAGAAACCAGCAGCATGCAGGGTTTGCGTCTGAGTACGGAATATATTCATCAAGTGACTTTCATTGCATTGCATTTTAAACATGATGAAGATAAACTAAACTCAACAGTTTCAAAGAAACTCGTAGATTGACATAGTTTCTCTCGATGATAACATGATTTTATGTAGCAATAGTTTGTTGTGTTTGCATTTGTTTGGCTTTTTGTATTTTATTCATTCTCTCCCATAGTAGATTTGCATTCACATTTCTATAACTATCAAAATTGAATTTGCACGAGGAAGATTTTAAAAATAATACAATTTTATCATTACTCTGGAAAATTTCCTAATTTATTAAGACGATGAATGCATTTATTTATTAATTAGCGCAATCGGTATTATTTTTATTTAAAAAGCCGATGAATCTCATGAAACGTGAAATATCATTTCAACAAAAATTATCTTTCCTTCCTCACTGCATAGTAGAAACTGTTTGAATGTGTATACATATCACATTAATGGAACCATATATAGTTAGTAGATATAATTAACAGATGAATTTCTATAAATTTATTGACCAATACAATTTTCTTGTAACACGGTTACTATTGGTTGTAAATAATGTATGAAATAATTATTGTATCAACACACATTGGCATTCATAAAATAAGTACTCACAGAAATAAATGTCTCACCTGAACGATTAATCTCAGAATAGTATATTTAGTACGAAATTCAATCACAGGCTCAAAATCCTAAAATATTTTATAATACCTTGAATAAACCCTCTTAAATGAATTTTAGAATGTCAATTTAGCAACGAAGAGTGTCAAGATCTAGGAAAAAATTCTTAAGGACGCCCTAGCAAAAACGTTGAACGTATCTATTTTTTTGTTCCTTCCGCTGACGAGACTTTCTCTTTATTTTGACCTAACTGACTGTCTGACATCGGAAACCACCAAACAAAATAATTCATAAACAATGCTTCACACCTAAATGACCAACTGATAACGTTAATTGCTTCTCAAGTCAGTCGATGTAACCTGATATTCAGTACACCACGAGACTGGGCAATAGATTGTATTCCTAATTACACCGTATTTCAACCGGTAAGGTAACCAAGTTACAACCACTCGGCAAATCATGGTACCGCCTCTTTGCTAGCGACAGGCCTGTTTCGAACGTCGGCCTTTACAGTCATATGATTCGAATTTGACTCTAATCATAGTTGAAGACTGTCAGAGTTATCAGACTTTGGTCATGAGCTTGCAGTACGTGCTCACAAATTTCTTTTGATAACAGTCTGTAGGAAATATGCGTGCTATACGATGTACCCACGCAATGAAGCGGAATCAATCGGAGTATCTGTATGATCTGTATTGGTCAATCCATTTTGTATTTTTACGACAAAAGCCCAATGCACAGAGAATACTTTTACTCAAATCTGAAATATTCATGCATTTTCTCATTAATTCTAAACGTCTTTATCCATTAAACCTCGTTTAGAGGTCTCTGTTTTTAAAATAAAATTGATGCCATATAGTTTGCTTCAGTAGAACCTTTGTGATTGGAGAATTAAAGATTATAACAAAATATGTAAAAACAAATTTCATAAAGACTTCGCTTTTCTAAATTTCAAGTCATCAAAATCAGTAAAGTACTTCAAGAATATTTCAGGTTTCTATGCCTTAAAGTAGTCAGGTAGGTTTTCAATCAATGCGGGCACATTTTGCACTTATTTAATTCGGAATGAAAAAAAAAACTGAATGATATAAAAGATTTCCAATAAAACCTCTCAATTTTTTCACATATTTTACTTTATGAATCGACGTTTCCCGTCCACGTCAAAAGAAACTATATGTAGAAATCTTTCCATATTTAAAAAATCAAGCAAGTACAGGTCTCTAAAATACCGTCAGAAAGGTTACTAAAAAGAATGCATATATAAATGTTCCTCCAAAGAAATAAGTAAGAATTAAATGTGTTCCATCTAAGTTCAAATCATTTACATTTCGTTAACTCATGCAAAGTACGATTAGGCAGCCTGATGACCTAAGGACATGTCGATCGAATCAAAATGATTCTATTGATTGACATAATTTACAACTTCTTTATGCACTTACAATTTACGGTTTTCTCCTCTTCATTTTTCCTGTAACTCACATCCATTCCGTCTACAATCATGACAACTGAATGGAATATAGCAATGTGTATTATGAACAATGTGAAGGCAGTTGGAATATTACATTAATAGAATAAACGAATCACAATGTGCTAGCTAGTTTATGCTGTTTATAGTGATGATAGGCGTTTAATAAGTATTGAACGTTGTTTTAAAAAACCTTGTCTATATAGATAATGTTTGTAGTTACTAATTATATCTTGAAATAAAATATATGTAGATTTGTTTTGTTTCTCATGTCATGCACAAGCTGTTTCATGGAAGGTGCACTTTGTTGATCAATCAAAGCTTTTTCTCAAAGTGTAGATAGTATTTGCATTTTTTTCATACTTCTGTTACTGACTGTAATAATGTTAAAATACGTCACATCGAATAAATAATAACTTTTATCCTCAAACATTTTTCAAGCAGGTTGTAGTTATATCTGTCTGTTCAGCCATTAGTAATGTAATGTAGCTCCTACACAATTGAAGATACAGAAGTGAAACTTTGGGATATGATTGGGCGTGGTCTTACAGAATGGTTCAAGATTTAATTTGACCCTTTGAGTGGAACCAGGGTCTGGGTATAAAATTTCAAAAACAAATCTAAATATAATACTGTTATCTTAAGTATTGTAGGTGGGGATCTGAATGTTGACGTCAATGGCCAGGGCAATAACATATGTAATGGGTTTTGTATTACACTCTTTTCTTTACACATGAGCGATCCCTGTGGGGATGCTGCCCTGAATCACATCTTGGAAAAATGTTGAGATTTCCGCCCAATAACGATATATAGATTTGAAATACACCAGACGAAATCTGACATAACGGTATATCCCATTATGTATATTTAATTTGCTTTATTTGTTAGGACAGTTTTATTTTATTTTTTTTTAAATTTCATTACATAATATTAGAATGTAACATTGTATATTGGATTTGACCTTGTCCAAAACTGAACTCATTTCTGCTTGACCTGAATTGGCTTTTTTATTTTACTCTGTGTAAACAACTAATACATAACTAAATTATTTCTCTATGTGTATGGAGTTAAAGTCGGAATTATTATTAATAGAAGTAAATATATTTATTTGGGTCTAGGTCTAGGTTTTGGAATTTTGTTAGTGTATTTTATACAATCCAGGTTACGGATTTTATTTTTGTAAACATCGGATCATTCTAAGATATTATTGTCCAATAAGTAATAGTTATTTTTATAGAAAATGTTCATTGTGACCTGAGGTCAAGTAGAGAATTATATAATCTTGTAACTGAGAGGGGTTTTTTTTCAGTCTTGCTTTAAGATCTAGCACTTTCAAGTTGCATTATATGTTGTGTCACGTATTTCATTTTGGGGCTGGAAATTTTATTTCTTCAAATTATTGAATTCAAGTGATTATTTTCTCTGAAAATAAAAAAGTGCTCTGATAAAATTCGTGGATAGAGACATTCACTGAAAAAATGTATAGTGAATTCAAACCTGGAATTATATTACTGTGATTCAACAAAAGACTGTTGACACATCAACACTCTATACGCTACCACAGACACATCATCACCTTCAGTTTTTTGCACTTCATCTGGACTTCTATAGAATTTTTTCAGGGCTTTAAATTATTAAGATTTGTGTCTATAATTCTTGGATTATTTTGGGATTTAATTCGCAATACCGTAAGTTTTTTTCTTCTCATCTTCACTTTGTATTCTATGGAAATAAATTATTTCTTGAAGTTTACAAAGCTTGTTGCTTTTCACTCTTTTCTGTTATTTATTTTAAGAGCATAGACTCGTAACACCCATAGTGTCCACGGGTCATGCCCAACAGGTTATGGGCAGGCCAGTGCGTCATAGCTTAGAAACAGTCGAGATCCCACCTTCTAACCATATATTGGTTGAAGGACATGAGATGAAATCAGAAATATCTCCAGTACAGACAGAACGGAAGGTTACTTACTCGTGAGTCTTTACTTGGAAACTGTTTCGATCCCCAACCTATAGTTATATATAGGTTTAAAGGGGAAGAGGAGATAAAATTAGACATATCCGGCACAAACCACGGTTGTGGCCCTGTGGTTTGCGATCTTTTACCTTGCTTACCTAGGCACATTACTTGGAAATTAATAAGGTAACCACCCTACATTTATCCATCTCTCTCTCTCCCTCTCTCTCTCTCTCTCTCTCTCTCTCTCTTTATATATACACAGACAGACAGACACAGGCAGACTGACAGACTGATAATGGTGCAAATACAAAACAGATTCCCAACGTTTCCCAACGTTTCGATCTAAACAAGCTCTTAATCAGGGGACGAAACAATTTACATCCTCAAAACAAACACTTAGCGCAAAAAATAAGTATAGACTGTTACATGTTTGACATACGGGAAAACATACAAACAAAGGGAAAACGAGAAGAAAGAAAGAATGCAATATTGATAAACGGGTAAATTATTTATATATTTTATGCTGCCATTAGGTCAACAAAGTCGTATATTAAACAATAAAGGGAAGAGACTCCCGTGCCTCTCACGCAGAGAACATAAATGATTTTATTTCATTCCAGGCTGGGAGATAAGGACGGACACAATGCGTGGCAAAAACTCAGCGCCATCTACAAAATGCACAATAAAAATTATATCCCGGACAAAGTTGTAAGTGAAAGCACCAAGGAAAAATCTGAATAACATGGTGTAGTGAGATAATTATTAGTTCAAATTTGTCCTCGGCTCATAACTTGGAAACTGTCAAGATTCTCGCCATACAACAATATATACACTAACTGGATATGAAAAGAGAAATACACATTTACATATGGAAACATTATCCTTGATTAGGCCATATCCTTGTGACATATATTGGAAGCATGGTGATATGTAATGCATTGTCATTTACTTAATTCTAGCTTTTAGTTTCTTTATCTCACTTAGAATTACATTGACTTTGATGTTTATTAAAGCAATCATCCAGTGTGCAAACTATACAAGCTATAATGCCCATATGTTTCTTGAAAACAAATTGGAATCACTGTGCATAGATACTTCTGTAAGTTTGTACAAAATCCCCAAGTATTATTCTGCTTGGAATGATTTTCTGAAACCACCCTAAAGACTGCATGACATTTTGTAAAGCCCACGTCCTATGCCCATATCACATAACACACTATTCTAATCTAATTTTTATGGTCAATGTAATTTTTCGTGGTTGGGCTGTATTTCAGAAGTTATTTGAGTATTGAAAATAAAATATGTTCGATGGTGTGCCTCGTACCACTATCAAGAGCGGATCTGCAAAGTTCATGGTACAGTCATCTCAAGGATATTTTAAATGTCTTGATGCGAATTTAAAAGCAATTAAAAGTAGAATTATCAAACACTTTACCCTTGTACACCGCTTCCAATGAGGGAGGTCGCGTGTTCGAACCCCGGCCGAGTCATACCAAAGACTTATAAAAATGGTGCTAACAGCAGCTTCGCTAGGTCATCAGCATTAAGAGGTTAGTATTAGGACTGGTCGACCTGGTGTCAGGGTAATGTGACTGGGTGGGACATGATGCAACATGTCTGCGGCATGATGCCTCAGTGCTAGTCATCGCTATAAACTGCCACACTGCAGACATCGTAGCTATATAACTGAAAAATTGTTAAAGCTATGTTAAAACTCCAAATCAGACAACACCCTTTTACATCTTGACATTTTTGGGACTCAAGGGAAAATGTAATTATCTGATTTGTCTGGAGGATAACTTCTGTACTACTGAAGATATTTTAATTAAACTTTAGAGTGTGAGTCAGTTACCATAGGTTTGACTTCCATCTCAAGGTTAAGGTCACAGTCAGGGATAATATGAATCTTTGATCTCAATGCATGTACAGGTACAACATTTGAATTAATTAAGATAATTTCATGAAACCGTAGCCTGTTATATATCTGAAGCTGACAGTACCTCGCATATTCATAGTCATACCTTCTGACCCCAAGGATAAGGTCAAAAACAAGGGGAGTCAACAGCCAGTTTCTTTATCTACGCTGTCATTTTTTAGCCACCTTAGAGACTTTGATGAAATTTGACAGAGCTCCACGCTTTATCAATAATCTGGCAAGTTTCTACTTCAAAAGTCAAGGTCTTTGTGGGAAAAGGTCACGAGATGGGAACATAAGAGTTCGGTGTGGTTTTCATGTTAATTGAAGACGCGTGGTTGTGCCACATCTCATTGGTTTGGTGCCAACTTTATAAGGGATATTATATATGGTTTTACCATCAACCCATTTAATACTGACTTAAAATGTGTGGGTGTTTTAAGAATGTCCGCTGTTGTTGTGCAATTGTTATTACTTTCTGTGTGCAACCATAGCATTATTGGGCTTTTAATGCATTCGTGCAAGAACTATTGATTAAACGTTAGATAATCATGTTTATGGTTATTTTATATACCTCAAGCGATGTCAGCTCTTACTGAAGCTTTTGTGTTTATTGTGTTCTTATTTGTCTCTGTGCTGTAATTGTCTTCTGAGAATTCTCAAAGCAGTGTTTTCTTAACGTCAGAGTATAAAACCAAGTGGGAAGGTAGTCTGCTGATGTCCCGAGAATAACTAGAATCAGCTCCACATCCCCGTCTTTCAAGTCTTGAAAACCATCTCTGTGCGGATTCAGGCTAACGGGGGTTCTAGCTGCCTGGAGAGAAATGGGGACCTTCATGTTAGAAACTGCTACAGAAACGGCATTATAATGACTTAAATAATAACCCCATTTAGAATTGGTTGTACCCAAGCTATACAATAACCACCGCTGACTCTTGCCAAGACTGTTGCTAAAAATGTGCTACTGACTAGAAAGTCAGAACTAGAATGCCAGCAAGTAAAACACTGAAACTTACGCACATTTTACTCTAAGGGAAAACTTATGAAATAAATACTTTAAATGAAACAATACAAGTGGGTCGTGTTAATGTCAGAAGTTCTCTGATATGCATTTGGAGGCGACAAGTAGCAATATATACTGTAGCACTCTGGAAAGGAAATCAGATATAAAAGATGGATTCGTACCACGTGAACAGAGACATAAAGAACACAGTTATGGGTTGCTGCATAATCTCGACAGAATTATCTCAATCAATACCTCACCATTTTCATCATCACTATTGTAAAGACATATGCACTTGCGTCAGACCATAATAATGAAGAAATTCAAGAATTCTATCACCATCTATACAGCTTCCATTTTAATTTTACTGTTCAGTAATTTCTTGCTATATAATTTGAGAATTGCTTGACATGGTCCCCAACGAATGCATCCTTATGGTTCAAAGGGATTGGGAGGCTAAGATAAGAGCCTAAGCCAATGACGTGCGACATGGAACGTTTGGCCGTTACGCAAACCCAACCTCACAACGACGGAGTACTACAAATTATGGTCCTCGTCGTTGCCAATACACTGTTCTCATAAGCCATTCTAATATTGGTATCACGCTCCAGACAGCCGACACGGGAACCAAACAGACTACATATCAGAGCCAACGTAAATCCAGCAAGCACGAGAGTCTTTCCAAAACTAATGCCAGAAGCGAATAAGACTTGTCATTGATGAGTTTCTGGCTAAAACTTACAAAAGTCAAATAAAAAAAGCCTTAAACACAAAGATCCAATATGACTATGAGAAGCTGTGTCACTCCCTGGTTCAAGAAGACTTTAAGGCTAAAATAAGTGGGAAGTTTGCGCCACGTGTAATGAAAGTGGAGGATGGCAAGTGCCTTACAAAGAGATTTAACGAGGCAGAGAATAAACTGATCGAGCATGTATTTGAATAATATGGGCGAAAAAATCCTAGATCAATATTAATACCTGGCAGACGTCACACATGTCAGTGCCTAGAGCATGATGTAAAAAAGATATAACTACATCATTTTTATTGAAGATTACCTGGTTGTGCTCCATAGTTTATATCTGATCAATAGCGTATTTGTTTGCTTTTTTTCTAAAATGCTAGCCATTACATTTTGGACATCTCTTATCACGGGGAAGCATTTATTTTTCTATTTTGTTGTTATGACCGCTCCGGTGGCCTACTGGTTAAAGCGTCCTCCTCGGATGCGGGAGGTCGCGGGTTCGAACTCCGGTCGAGTCATACCAAAGACTTATTAAAATGGTACTAACAGCGGCTTCGCTAGGTGCTCAGCATTAAGTGTTTAGTGTTAGGACTGGTCGCCCTGGTGTCAGGATAATATGACTGGGTGTGACATCTCACTTAATGTCTGCGGCATGACGCCCCAGTGCAGACATCGTAGCGATATGACTGAAAACTTCTTAAAGTTACGTTAAAAATCCATATCGCACACACACGCACGCACACACACACACACGCACGCACGCACGCACGCACGCACGCACACACACACACACACACACACACACACACACACACACATTTATTTTGTTCCAAATATAGACAAAAGAAGCTACCTGATCTTTGATATGATGAAAGTTTTATTTTAATTGGAATATATGAGGTTTAGGGAATGTATAAACCACGATACGTAGCGAATATTATTAAACAAGCTACATTACATTCAACTATTGTATCTACGTTCAATACAAGTAATACATAATTTATTGCAAACTACATGGGAATCGACTAAAAAGAACATATATTAAAATGTGAAAATATATCAATATCATATTTCATAGCTCCGTAAAACAATTTATTCAGCTCATCAAAAGCACATATTATTTCTAAATCGTAATAAAATAGAATCTGAGAGAGATTATAGCCTTTTCCATTCGGCCTAGTATATATTTGTACCGATTCTATATTATTGTCTGTGTGACTTGATTTCTGTCGTAGGAATCCCTTGTGACTGGGTATTACACGAGGGCTTATTTTCTTGGTCGGAAATCGATTGCGTCTGTTACGTACTAACTCTTATATCAGTGGCTTCCTTCCTTTGCGGAGTGGGGTGGGGGAGTTACAAGGTCGAGAGGATACAGGCAAGGCGTAACTAGAAGGACAGGGTTTGAGTCTCAGTATGGGACAAAGAAAACAATTATCACATCTGTTATGATAATTTTCTTTCTGATTATACAATTTTATTCTGTATTATCACGCATTCCTATGTAGTATCAAGGGAGAGCACTTTCTGGTCTGTTTGTTGTATTTATCCTCTGATACTCGATATATACATTTGGTCATTACATTCTTAGGTGATAGAGCAAATACATCAAAGAACATGTCTTGGGTTATAGAGCCAAATCACGAGATAACATGTTTTGGGTTATAGGACCAAAATCATCAAAGAACATGTCTAAGGTTATAGAGCAAAAATATCAGAACATGTCTTGGGTTAAAGGACCAAACATCAGAGATCTCCCTTTTTCAATATTGGAATGAAGCATCAAAGAAAGAGTTTGAATATTTTAATGCACTGGTGCAAAATAAACTTGTTACATCTTTATTTTATTTATAAACCTGGATAGAGGATTTATCATGTTTGTAAACTTAAAATATGAATGAACGTTCACGTATACTGGTACTGTAAACATTGAATAATGAATGAAGACTACTTAAGCATTGTACATAGAATCGTTATTATTAAAGTAAGTTGAAGATTAAGGTCCAAAGAGTAGGGAACATCGACCTAATTTGGTTACTATGGCAATCACTATCACATGACCTTCCCGTACTAGATTCTAGACCGGGTGGAACAAATTTTACGCTGGATGAAACGTTTTCACTATATATTTGTCTATTTATTATTGTCGTAAAAAAAGATATTTTTTGAAAAACATCAACTTTACTAAACAAAATAAAATTCATTAATCATCATGATTAAAATGCAGCTAGAGTAACTTTTTTTAATATTTACAATGTGAAGAAAATGAAATGCATGTCATGGTTCCACCAAGAAGTAGGACTGTAATCTTAACAGGTAAGCATGCCTTGCAGAGTCAGTTCATTTAAGACTGGTATCATGTAATGATGAGTCAGTTCATTTAAGACTGGTATCATGTAATGATGAGTCAGCTCATTTTAGAAATGAACAGCTTTTGTAAACAAAGTTAATATTGGCCTCACTTTGAGTAAAATTTGTGTACGAACGACATGTTAGTCGAAAAGTCATTCTGGTCTCATGCCATATTATAAGCCCTTAAATAAAGGTAATGAGGTGGTTTGATTGTTCTGCGTGCTACTATTTTCATTCAAACTTGTTACAATAATAAAGCATTTTGCCTTTGTTATCGATCTCATTAAACTTGCAGTAAAGTAGTCTCATATTTATGAGTATAATTCTGTATAAAGTTGTACAATAAGCAACGCAAGTGGTTGAGGGTAAATATAAACTCCGTGAAGCCAAAACCTCAGTATAGGCTCAAGACTGAACGTTTGCTGGAATCACAAATTTTTCCTTCTTTAATATCATAATTTTCCCCATAAATCGAAACCCCTGAACTCTGAATACCGAATTAAACCGAAGCTTCTTAACTCTGAATACCGAATTAAATTTCCGTCATTATATTTCAATTATATGGTACCCGCATAAAACAAAAGATTTCTTGAAACTTGAAAATGTATTTAAACTGCTAAATTCCTGACACAATTCAGCAGCTTAAATACATTTCTGACGGATCGACAAAACAGTATTCAAAAAACCCGACTGACTCAGTTGATTTTACAGGAGAACAATCATTTAAATACATGTATGTAAGTAGTCATGGCTGTCACGTGTCTTTATTCACATGTCGAGTTGTCAGAACGACCATCTAAGCGGTGCAGAACTGATTTATATCTACAGTATAAAATTAGTCTGAGCAATGAATATGAGTCTGTGCCAAATCCAACACTGAAGAGACTTGGGGTGGGGAGGGAATAGAAATATCTATAGGGAGACGTAGCCAAGCTAGGATCAAACACATTGCAATCTCTGACTTAATACTGTATAAACTCTCTCTCTCTCTCTCTCTCTCTCTCTCTCTCTCTCTCTCTCTCTATATATATATATATATATATATATATATATATATATATATATATATATATATGTCGTCACACCAGTGCTTAGAAAAATACATATTTTTCGCATTTGTGAACCTCTCGAAACTCAACGTTTCAGGGGTCGCAAGGGATTTCTGTTTTGAAGAATTTTACAATGGATAAATCGATAGCTTTAGCAAGCATGCCAGCGCATCAGCCCTGAAAGTGGTTTTCTCACCTGTACAACAGAACACCTCGACAACAATCCTAAATGCAGAAATTGATACAGAATCTGCATTCATTTAATCTCTAGGAAAAAGATAAGGACGTTCGGAGTTTTTGGTCTGTTGTATCAAGTCATTCAGAAATAATAAACCACAGAAACAGCGTTTGTCTTATAAAAACACATTCTTCATCTCCGCTGGCTGAGGTTGCGATCTATACCCATCTGTACTCCTGGGAAGAGAAATATCGTATCTACGCGTCTCATGCAACTAACTGCTGTAAAGAACAAGAATCCATGTTACGTATCCCTTTACAGTCAACCTTTACAATGAATTTCATTTTGGGTTCTGATACGTTAATCCTTTCCTTAGTTTCTCATGCCTTTAATGGTAGGTAACTCGTAGAATAAAGTAGACGTCTCTAGTGCAAGGACCAGAAATATTAAAGGTACCGAGACGGATATAGATTGGAACAGGTTTTTGAAATAATACACTTCAGTGACAACGAGTTTCATTACTGAATATACATTTATCTACCTAAAGTAACCTCTAATGAGTTTTATTTTCTTTCCTACAACCAAACATTTAACACGTAACATCTCATTATATCACCCCCACCTATAATATGCTGAAGAGTTAATAGCAGAAAAAGAGCCACTCATTTATGAAAGCGTAATTCGAACGTTTTGATCCTATTCTAGGATCCCAGAAAAAAATACCAGCATTGCATCCTTGTTAAAAATCGATCTCACCATCTCATCTTAATTTTTGAATATGTTCACATCTTTTTCTGCAGAAGGAGTGAATGCATCTTAATTTATCCAACAAACCTAATCCTTAGTTCGTGAATCAGGCTTCGATGTGAAGTTATTTGTGTTATTTTACATCCTACACAATACGGTCCAGTGTTACGTAACACCTTTCGTAATGCGGTTCTTGGTACACATCTAATGTGTTCAGTGAAACACTTGTACAATTAAAATGTATTTCCCCAGATTCAGCTATAAGTTAATCATCGCCATGCTGTATGTACATAATTAGGCCGAAGTTGTAGTTCATGATTAACTTTTCTTATTGATGCCTCTGTATATGATCTGTGGAGGCGAATACCAGTGGGGTCATGCTTGATCTTCTTGAAAGGTTTTAGAGGCCTGCTCATATGCCCACTCATCGTCCGACTTCTTTGTAACTGTTTTGATTGAGCATTTGAGAATCGTTTAATGGACATTCGAGTTCTATATGGTGAGTGACGGAGAGATTTTATTCGATCAGACATATTTCCCCTCGATCGACTTCTATTTGATTGTCGACCTTTTTTCCGTCTCTGTTGTTTACGGCTTTGCCGTGGTTTAGATTCTCTTATCGTTGGTCTTGGTGGTAACGTGTTCCGTCTTCTACCGCTATCTAGCACGATTGTTTTGCTTTTTACTATTCTATTGTGTTGAAGTTCCTCAACCTCTTCGTCTTCCCACTCATCGTCCTCTTTGTCGAATTTATTATCTACAAGAAACCCAATAAATTGTATAACATTCGAGACATAAAGTGAACAAAGTGCAGCCTTACATAGCATTCGAGGTTTTAGCTGTGGTGTCGTTTCTGAGCAATACCTCCATATTTGTTTCATGGAACGATTTTTTTTTAGCGTCATACATGGCATATTTTGTAAATTTGCATATTTGACAGTTATAAAATAAGTCTATGCTTTATAAATTATGAAAAAAAGACTTTTAAACGCGAAGGAAACTATATAACGGCTAATGATTACGCTTTTCAATGTGGAAAGAGGGACGTAAAAAGTTCTTGTAGCAAATTATGGCTATTATATAATATTTCAAGGTAGTGCTTTCCATAAACTATGAAGCTTTTTAAAGAATGAAGGATACATATGATATAACAACATGTAGGGTATTTGGCAGTCCCGTAAAATCACTACAATGCATAATTTAACAAATAGATATCTTACAAAGAGCACATGCACTGCATACGATGAATTTCAAGGTGTCACCGTAAAGAAGAGTAACAAAGTCTAATTGGCATACTTGAAACCGATGGCCACGAAGTAATGAGGAACTTAAAATATATGTACTTAGCAAAAGAAAAAAAAAATCCACTCTAGTATACCGTAAAAACTTGATCGTGTTGACCTAGTTCTAGATGATCTCGATGCCGGTGTATGGGAGCGTGAGGCTTGTAGAATTGAGTACCCTCTTCGTCTTCGTCTTTTCTTATTCTGAGAGCGAGCTTCAAAGAAACTAGCCGCATCGGAGTTTTCTAAAATTACAATAATGCTAAAGTCTTTAAAATGTACATATGGTGATATTGACGAAATATGACTTGTTGTACTCGACAACAAGGACTCTAAAGTTTCATACTCCACACTTTACGGTACAGGTTAAGTTTTAAATGATTTTTCTTAAATATATA
>JAECUM010032222.1:0-23328 GCA_016617855.1 Megalonaias nervosa
AGAACCGAGCAATCAGATTTATTCCGATTTTTTTAGTCATCTTCATTTCTTGTGTTTTTTGTTGTACTTAAATATTATTCGAGAGAAAAGGCATATAACTTTGTGAGGATTATTCTGGATTCACATCATAATTTTGGAGGTTCCTTTCATATTTTCATTTACGACTTTGAAAATTAAATTCTTTGTTAAGTTTTGCAAAACTCGTAAGTTTTGCTCGTTTCTAAAGATTACTATTTCGACTGCAAGGACAAACTTAAAGACGTAATAATGTTTCCTACCTTAAATAGTTTCAGCATGTTTTATGTTTTCTAATTTCATGGTGTTAGTTTTTTGTAATCATATCATTATATATGTTTTTTATGTTTTAGGTGTTGTCTAATGTTGTAAAGCGCTTAGAGCTTCTAAAGATTAGGCGGTATACAAAGTCCTCATTATTATTATTATTATTATTATTAAATAAAGTTGTGTATGAGGAGTTACAAAGATATACATAACAGAGAAGTTGTTGTGCAAATACAAACTATGAAAGTATCTATTGAAATAGAAATGTAAACAATCAGAGCTGTTTGATCTACGTATATTTGAAGCCGAGACTTTAATTAAGGGATACTCTAGGGGAATTCGAAGTGAAACACGGTTGGAAAGAGTTTTCAGAGTGACCATTGAAATGATTAATGACGTGGTGAGAAAAACAATAACCATTAAGATGGACATATTATGAGCTATTTGATAAAGTGAGTAACAATATATACTACAGTTATTAATGTTAGCATGACGTAGTTTGCTGTAGTACCATCTATAGCAAATTTTGTGTGAACTTTATGAGGGAATGGGGCGGTCAAAAAGACCGTAAGGCTCCATTATGAGACGAAATTGATGAGGTCGATGATAAAATAAAAAGGCCTAACCTGTATTGGTAATCATTTGCTTCTGTTAGCCAAAAGGCTGTATCAAGTAGATGCCGAGGTATTTGCAGTAAAAAAGCTGCCGTTTGAAAACAATTGAACAGGTTATTGTTTCCATTGCAGAAAAATGTTATGTTACATCTTTGGTATTTTTAGGTTTCCTATTAATTGATTAAAAATGTAAAGCAAATGTGTAACTGAATTAATAATTAGCAAGGCCTGTCACAGTAGGCAAGATATTTCTTCCAAAGGTCATCATCGAAGGAGACTTCATAAACTGTTTTTATAAAATTTCAAAAAGGAGAGTAATCAGTCGGATTTTGCTACAGTTAGAACAAATATAAACTATAGTTTGCTTATTTTATTGCCAATATTGTTGTTGACATTAACAAAATTTGATGCATTACCTGAACGTCTGAGTATTGGATCACATTGGTAGATCTGAGAGTAGGAACATCACCATCATATTCTTTCTTCTGTGCATATTTTTAACACACGTTTCTCCTTTAAATCCTCTACATTATTTTGTTGTAATGCCAGAAATCGTTTATCAGCCTTCGAGATGCCGTTCCTCCCTACACTGGCATTTATGGTAGACCTATACCTACGTTAACGTACACATTGAATTTCTTAAACTGATGCATCCAAAGATAGTACCAAATTTCATAGCCATATCCCTTGATATAATAAAGACTCCTTCGTTAACAACAGTATAGATCAACTTTACTTTAAAATGTATTACATCGTTCATAACCTGTACCATAATGAGATCTTTGTAGTTGTATCGTTAACAGTAGAAAGAGACTCTGACATCATTGCTCGTCTATAACTGCCCATATGAGATGTGTATGTTGTCACATGGGGTCTATTGGCATCTACATTCGCAATATACGTGTATATAAGGAGACAATTAAGCATTCAGTTTCATTCAGATTTCTGGAAACATTCACATTGTTAGTATTCCTGTTGTAAGTCTGCAGACGTAACATACTTATATATTTTTCTAGAGGAAAAAATTTGTTTGGACTGTTCATTGGTGATAGAAAGTGCTCATTATTTGGACTCTAAAATTATTCTGGAACTGTTATTAATTATTTGAAAGAATTCCGGAAAACGCCATCTTAATGACGTCATGGTTCTTGGAGGACCAGTACATTTCCGGGATTGAAATTTTAAGATAATTTTCATTCATTTAGGACTTTTATAGACCATTATAAGGACTAATTTGGATTCACTTCATCATACTGTAAGTTCCTCTCACATTTTTCATTTATTACTTTAATAATTAAATTGTTTGTTAGGTTTTACAAAACTTGTTGGTTTTCCATCTCTTTTGTTACTTAAATTTGTGACCAAAGAGTCGTAACACTAATGTATTAAACCTTTCTAAAATGGGATGCGATGTTGCAGTTATGAAGGCTTCACATCAAGAAATTAGTATTTGAATTTCTTTATTTTGTTTTTCAACATAATTAGCGTTGTCCACACTTTTATTCAGTCCAAACAATTGTTAACAAGAATATTTCTTTTGTATTAAACAACTGAGCTGTTTTATAACACCTACGAATTATTTAAATTCAATATAGTATAGTTTTGTGACATATATGGTTCGTTAAAAAATTTATATGCAAAATTATCAGATGATGTAAAAATTTACATTATCTTGTGTTGAAATCGTCGGTTTGCTTCGCTAAATGTCCTCACTGTTTGACTGGACAAGTAAACTTTTAAACATTTTATAAATTACACACATGTAACCGGTTTATCATTTTCTTCTATCTTTAATGTTCTGGAATACCTATAGAAATTTGCGATATACAAAACTTCTGTCTTAGCATCCTTTGTAGCTCTGTATAAGATGTAAAAACAGAAGCATATGTGTGGTCTAATTATTTTTAACTATAAGTGGTTTGAGAACCAGCATAGGAGGGGTTCAATAACGAAAATTTGTATACTACTCGTAATCTCTTGTACTTTGCAAAATGTGTAACTTCGGACTGTCTTACAACCTAAATGAAAAATAATCGTCTATACGAACATTCGCATGTAGCAATATTCGCATGGGGACCACGTAATTAACTTTAATCTAATGCGTACAAGTTGTAGTTGTCGGTATTCTTAACCTCTTGACCTATTTTGTTTCATGATGTTCTAGTTTTTCGCTGAGGTGTAAGTCTGTTGGAGTTTTCTCTCTTTATGGATGTGGAGTGCCATGTTTGCGAGGTCCCAGTGTTATAGCGAAGGATATATCTCTTTGAAGCTGCTTGTATGCGTTGTGTATATATTGTTAACTAACTACGTTAACTTCTATATGCCCTGACTTCTGTAAAAGTCATTATTAGTGACCATGTATTATATGACAGTTAATTACTGGGTCGCGATATGAGTGTGTCACCTATGCACAAATGCTCACACCCACGAAAAAGCACCAATTTTCAATATCAGGCTAACTATTCCAGCAGCAGAGAGGGTGAACAGACCAATTTGCCTGAGACCTTATTTATGAAAAATAAAGCTTCGTACGAAAATGAAATCTCAACGTCAATAACGTTAAACCAGCACCTCTAACTTTGCCTCGTAGGAAACCTTGTTGGGTTAGCTTATTATGTTACTGCGATGACGAAGGGTTTTGTATTTCATCGCTACGTGTATTCGTTTACGTGTTGGTCACTTTTGTTGGTCGCACCCTCTCTGCTGCTGTGGTTTTTATCCAAATATTGTATCAAGTCCGTTACGATATCTCGACCTCGGATCACGCAAATTTATTGTTATAAAACCAAACGGGGTAGCTTGTGCTTTTGAAAAAAGTGTTTGAACTTAATCATATCCATGTCCCCTGAACACCAAGTATAATGAATATTTTTCAGCGTATGATTATCAACTCCGTTAAACATAACTAAGATATTACAGTTATCTCTGATCACTTTAGGTATTTGTGTATAACGCTGTGTAACATAAATCACGTCTGTATTTTTATGTCTACCTCGAGAAAATATCCTAGCTGGATTTGATTGTTTGTCCAGCATGACATCATCATATACTACTAAATTATTAATACTTCCATCAAGATCATCTACAGATGGCGCTTCATCAATATCAGTTATAAAGTCAATAACGTCACTGTCTTCATTTAACGATTTTGCATTTTCATTATAATCTTTAAGTACTTCATAGCATCGCTGATCTTCTACAGATGGAGCTACTAAATACAATTTATCCCACTTCAGCCATCTCATTATCAAATTAAGCATTAATTGCGTTTTGCCTGATCCAGATGGACCTATTATTACCATTCTGATAGAATTCGGTAGCGCTGGGTGATGCTTGACTGGTTCTTGTTTTCGTGTCGCCGAGAAGTCAATTATATTCATATAATAAATAATATGAATTTATATTGTGTTCGATGCAGGGCAGCCACGTCCACCACTGGATTAACAACAATAATAACAAAAAATAAAAAACGCGCACTGACAGGTAGGTGTGAAAAGTGTGGCACAAAAAAATATAAATTTATTTCAAGTATAAAGACAGGAGGTGATATCACCGCTTCGTTGGGAAAATTACCAGGATTACCATGGGCGAAATATCCCGGGGAAAAACAGTTACCGGGTTATAATTATTGTGGGCCAGGAACTCGTTTAGATATTCGTCTTGACAATCAAGATCAACCTCGGCCTGGTGAATATCCCGTAAATGGAATCGATCAAGCATGTTACGTTCATGATATTGCTTATCGAGATAAAGATTTACAACAACGACATCTCGCCGATATAAAATTAATTCATGCCATAAATAATGTAAAAGATAAATCACTTCGAGAAAAATTAGCTGCTTTTCTGGTAAAAGCCGGTATGAAAGGTAAAATAATGCTAGGGGCTGGGTAATTAATTATATAACTATTATAATGGAGTCCATTTATTATTCCCCAAGAGGATATTGGAAGGGCAAAGCAGCGATTAGTAAACTTGCTGAAGCTGCAAAAGTCTCACGTGCTGTTGCTGCAGCGTGGTTAGCACGACAGGCAATATGGCAAATCTATCTACGTCCATCTAAAAAAATTCAGTACGCGTATTTTGATGTCAGCGTCCCCAATGAAGTTCATCAAGCAGATATTTTGTTTTTACCACACGATACTATTAAAACACGTGGACGTAAATCACGCACATACAAATACGCGTTAACTGTCGTTGACGCTGCAAGTAGATATAAAGAAGCAGAACCACTGTCAACAAAGACAGCAACTGAAGTTGCATCTGCCTTTGAACGAATTTATCAACGAGGATCCGGATGACAAGGTGGTCTACAATGGCCACAGTTGCTACAAGTTGATCCTGGCAAAGACTTTCTCGGTGCAGTATCGTCGTTGATGAAGCAACATAACGTTAAAATCAGACGATGACACATTGCAATTCATCGTGATCAGGCATAGTTGAACGATTTAATCGAATACTCGCTGAGCGGTTATTTGGATACCAGTATGCGAAGGAAATAATTCAGGCAGATACAAGATCTCGTGAATGGGTTGCTAGATTACCAAGTGTGATAGCTGCGTTAAATAATGACATTACTCGTGCAACTTCTATGAAACCTATTAATGCAATTACAAAAAAACATACCCTCGTACCACAAGGTGGTGGACGATGGCCATGGACAACGACGTGACTTTTCAAAACAACCAGTGTTAGGTAATGTGACTGTAAGATATTTATATGAACCTGGTGAACTTGAAGGGGGTAAAAAAGAGCAACTGATCCTATCTGGAGTGTGACTACACATAAAATTTCTAGCGTGGTTAGATCCACTAGTAGACCCGCCATCTACAGACTGGATTCAAATGCTCCTCAGCGTGGTTTTGTACGTGAACAATTACAAGTAATTCCTGAGGATATACAATTACCACCGCGTTCACTTTTGTAAACTAGCACCAGGGCGTCCAGCGCCCCGACGTCGATTGGATTCAAGACATGTCAATGTGACATTATCACGTGTATGACCAAGATCACTATTAATTCTGTCTACGGTGAACTGTCTTGGATTATTACTCGAATATTCCCATAGCATATTACAGTTACAACTTGCACAATGATTATTCTGTCGTTGTTTTAGCGTCATAATAAATTCAACATCAATATTAAAATCGCGATTATTTTTTTTGTCACATTGCTTATAACCAAATAGTTTTTTTTTTATTACGCCAACAACAACTTCGTTGTTGTCGCTAGCAGTTTGATTATTATTTTTTGTGGAGTCTATGACAACTCTATACAGTTGAGATTGTTACGTATCGGCTTGTTCAAAGTAACACAAAGAAAGAGTGAAGACAACAAGCTCTAAATTTTAACAAAAATAATTTATTTCCCTAGAAAACTCGGAAAAAATGTAAAAATGTGAAACAAGACTTACAATTTACGAAGAAGATCCAAAAATTTGTTCTAAATTTGTGAAAAAACAAGTCCTGTGAATAAACAGTTCTAAATTGATACAGTCTGAATCTCAGTTCCGATCCAAGATGGCGGATGATGACGTCAGACGAAGGCTAACACAAAATGTCCAGAATTTTCACTGTGAATCACAAATTGTATTGTTCTGCTCCAATTTAGAAATAATTTCAACAAATGTCTTTGTCCAAAGCCAGTAGGGTTGTTCTCCAGGGAAAATAATTATTTAGAAAGTAGATGAAGTACAGCTACCACCACTAACAATACACATGTTGTTCCTCATACATATGAATGAACAACTCTTTCCAGCACAGAAATACCTTTTCCTTAAGGTATTAGAAACTCTACAAGATGTTATGATGTGACTCTCAATTATGACTGACTACGACTGAATATTTCTTACAGGTAACTGAGTATTTAAAACAAGCTAATACGTCATTTCATGTACACATGCACGAAGTGCACGTGTGATTTCCAAATCACATCTGGGCATTACAAAAGCGTAAACAAGTATAATTAGTAATGACGTAGTCACAGCCAATCATTTACACAGCTTTTCCCGACTGTTTACTTGCAACGACAAACTATCATACAAAACTCGTGCTTACACGAGTCACATTTACGTTTGAAATAAATACGATGTTTCTAACAAACTATTAGACCCATGCTAACATAATCATCATAATAATAATAATTACATTTAATGATGTAAAATAAAATAAAAATGAAACAAAGAATTAGAAGAATTTAAATTTTAACACACATGTAATTTAACTACAGGGTCGTAACAAGATATTCTCCTGACTCTAGATACTGCGAGATAAACTAAATTTGACCATTCTATTCTATCATCGACAATCCAGATATTTATATCAGTAATAGTTAGTCCTTGTGACGAATGAATCGTTATGGCGTATCCCAATTTCCACGGTGAGTTAGGTGAGTTATTCATACTCAACGCGCTCTCAACAACATCAATATCAACTAAAACAATATCATTCAATACAAGATTTTGTTTCTGGACACTTTCAGTGTCTCGCCGTGGAACTTCAACTTCAATATTCTGTCGTCGAGTATCTGCTGGGCGATAACATAATGGTACAGGTAACATTGGAAATCTTCCCTTGTGTAACAGAAATAATTTCTCTTGCAATTCATCACGAACTATTTTTCTACTCGCAACTATCAAATCATTTGGTCTCCATAAATTCCAAAAATCATTTACAGGAGTTTCCGGAATTATTTCACGCATTATCTCACATTGTATTTTATCTGGCTGTAGTCTGATTAATCTTTTAAATTCTTTCAGAGGTTCATCAATGGCTCTATGATCATCATTTATTTCTTCATAATAATCCACAAATGATTTTAACCACTCATGTGGAGGCTGCCCAACGAAAGGTGGTGGTTGACCATGATCGCTGCACATAATTACCGCAGTATTTTTTGTCAGTAACCAATCAAGAAATATTTTTAATGTTTCTACCGATACTGTACAAATCTCATCCCAGATGATGATTTTGGGAATATATTTTTCACCCATTCGCTCAGGTGTCCACGTATCTCCACACCATCTGAAGAAACTATGATAAGTTTGAAATTTTACTCCTCGTTGTTTTATTTCTCTTGCTAGTCTGTGTTAGGTGTCAACACAATCATATCAACGGAGTTTGAAGAACTCTGCCGCAATAATTCAATCGCACGTGTTGTTTTACCAGATCCTCCAGGTCCATTGAGATAAATGGTTTATGTCTAGACACGGGATCAAATACACATGGTTGATACTGGTATTTGATTGTCATTACCGTAATATGTCTCCGTGATGTTAACGTCTGCTGATTCAGAATAGTCGAGTATACTTTCTTGTTTTATTCTCCATGATCCCCATTCGCCGCTACCGAGTAACGGTTTTACCAAATCCACATATTCGTTATTTATATAAAATGAATCCGTAGCAACTCTGACAGCGTAACAAGGAAATCTATTTATCATCGATAATAAATTTATAGAAAGGTAAGCGAGCATAGAAGATCTTAAATGAGTAAATTGCGGTGATTCATCATCGATATAACTCACTATTGTACCTAGTTTGGTTCCGTCTGATGAATAAGCATTATTTCTGCTTATAAATATTCCTTTGTTCGTTGTATCAGTAATTATAAAATCTAACTCAGCATCATCCATGATTAATCTTGTACAATGTCGTTTATGATCATATGATCCTCCTTGAGTAAATTTACCGATTATTTTTCTACCGAGATCTTTTGCAACTTTATTTTCATAATCAGTTTTATCCCAATCTTCGCCTGACTCTGTCAGGGGTGAATGTTTCTTTTGTTGTGGTAACCAAACTTGTTTCTGCGGATGATATGATGTAATAGCTTCACTTGCACTCAACGACACTAAGATTTCAGTATCAAGCATGTATCGTAATAGCACTATTGGAACCCAATATTTTTCTGAGAAATGTCTACCAAACCACGCATAAACGATCGGATGAAGATTATTCCGACATTTAAATGATTTTACACAAGTGAATCCAGTTAAATCAAAATCAGGTAATGGTCCATTTGTCGCAACTCTTGTCATTTCATGTGTCGGATGTCCGAATCTTTTGAAATATTCAGAACAGTCTCCGTATCCAAGAAAACGTCCAGGATAACACGCAACCATGTCAACGGATATAACTTTACGATGATCGTATCGGGTATTCCATAATCCGTCATGTCCATATTCGACACAACTTTTCTGAACATCTTCATGGAATTCTGATCGTGTTGGTTTCCATGAATTTTTCTCCTGAGCAAAGTGAGCAGCAACTGATGGAACTGTAAAACAATTATTTAGCAATTGTTCAACTTCAGAATAATGTTCGCGCCAAAGGCGTTGTGCAAGATTTTTCATTTCTTCATGGAGAGATTCTCTACGGTAAATATCTCCGTTAGGTTTTACAAACTGATCGTAATATGCGGATTCTGAACTCTGAAATAACCAAATAGATACAGGATCACTCTTACTGATATCGCTGATAGCATCAAATATATAATCGCTATAAAATTTAACTGTCCTATCTCGTGGAAATATTGTTACAGCATCAGTCCATGCATGTGCGTCATGATCAATGATTGTTATTGGAGCTCCTCTTGATGGGTATTTTGACTTATATATAATCTCTCCGGTTAGTGTTTTTACTGTTATTGGAAATTTTAATTTTTTTTCTAGCTTAGCAACGTCGCTGATAGATGCTCCGGTATCTTTAACTGTTTCTGCCCACTCATTTATTTTTGTACGTCTTAGATCAGTTAAACCGTTTCCGCGTATTGCTTTTGAGAAATGTTCCATAACTCGCTCAGCTACGCAGTTCAGTCTCCTTCACAATTTCATTGGTTTGAGATGATCAACGCTAGGTTTATCATTTAACGGATATAGTGCATATATAACTGCCGTTACAGGATATGCTCGTTCATAATACGGTTTATCAATACCAGTCAATATTCCTGGTTTTGATTGTTTATATAATGTAACAGTATTATTTCCATTATGAAGCAGTATGGGTTCACGTTTATCACGAATAATCCAAGTGTCATCATCTGTTTGCACAATAAATTTTACTAAAATAATATATCTCTGATTGTCGAGATAGTTGATAATATTTTTACCTCGCTCGTCACTCATTCTAGTGTCAACAACACCAGCGGTGTTGTCGTTCATAATCCTGAATGTCGACCAAGTATGAGCCGCACCATCGTTGCGAAATTCTTTTTTACCTTCACGGATACGATCGGTTATATCACTATTTATCAAAGCCAGATCTTGCATCGAAAAATTAAATTCAGATTTTGGTAATTGGTCAAGACCCAATCTTGCGGTGGAAGGTTCAATTGTGGATAATCTCTCAAATTCCTCAATACTATATTTAAAGCAAATATATATGTTTAATTAAACTTTAATTATATATATAATGATTCAAACAAACAACCGATGCGGATGGCTTATGATTGGTTATTCAACTCCTTGTAATAAATCATGCGTGAATGAATTTTGTGGCCAACATATGCAAAGTTTCCGAAGAGGTAGTCTAGGACCAAAACCGTGTTTACGATGCGGTGTTGGAGTCAGAGGAGAAACCCAGTTGTGTGCAAAGTGCGGTGGTAAAAGATACAGAGAGCTAACACGATATTATGATAAGACGTTGTCAGGTGAATCCCCCATAAAAACCGCTGAAGACTATCTGGCCAGATTTCAAAATAATCATTTAGACAAATAATATTATATATAAATGGAGCAAAAGGAATTTGTTAAACATCCCATCGTCAAGAATTATGAAGCGTCTCGTGATGGTGTAATCAGAAATTGCAGATTAAAAAGAGCAGTCGGTTATGTTAGTAATAATGGATATCTTACGCTTAATACAAAGGGAAATAAACATTATTGTTCCCATATGTTCGTGTTCGAGTGTTTTCATGGGGTCATCGAAGACGGAGTTGTAATTAATCATATTGACGGTAATAAACAAAATAACTCTTTATGTAATCTTGAAGTTGTTACACAAAGTCAGAATTCTGCACTTGGAAACACCAGGATATGTAAAATGTTTGGAAAGAGGTCGGTTATATCCATAAATATAGAGACTGGTGAAGAGAGAATTTTTAATTCTATGAATGCGGCTGGGAAATATTTTGGTATTCACCCGAATTCAGTACAATATGTGGCAGATAATATTACCAAATCAGCATTTTCGGAAAAATTTGATAAAAAAATTACATTCCGGTATATATAATGAAGAGAGATAAATCCATCATCGCTGATAGAGCAATCAAGTAGTTGTCTCTCTTTTTTTTGTTATTGCCTTTACTTAACCACGCGTTTATATTCAGTGATAAGAATCCGTCATTGCTGATAAAGTAATTAAGCAGTTATTGTACTATAGTCTAATCGTAATGCTTAAATATCTCTTCAGTTCAGATATCTCAACTATATTGCAGAAAATATATCCTCAAACAGAACATAGATACACCAGCCGTGATATTATATCATAGGCCGATATTGTACACATATCGATCGCAGCAGACGACATGTATCATTGTTACTATACTGAATGAATCTACGCAGTTCTGTAGTAGGTGGAATATACCAGAATAATATCGATCCAACGCATTTACTAACACAGTTCTGGCCCGTAACAGTGTTACAGTTGAAAATACAGTGTTTTAACAAGGCAGAAACGGCATAAATATATAAAATTGCAGATGTTATTCAGAATCAGAATATTCTTTCGGTGTAGGAATTTGCCGTCCATGACATTGTCACGGATACTAGTAAATACGAGTCCAGAGTTACCACGTGTGAGACAGTGCGAGTAGTTATATACTTAAAATTTAACTATATTTTTGTAGAGCTCCGATAGCCGTGGGGTTAAGGCGTTTGCGTGCAGATCCACTAGTGTAAACGCTGCGTGTTCGAATCTCCAAAAATGCTAAAGATATATTATCTTGCATTCGGCGACAGATGCGCAAGCAAGCCCCATGAGAGTTCATGTACCCTCACCACGTCGAACAACGTGGTGAGTGCAGTTTTGCACTTACCCCGGGGTTTGATTTGGGGGGTTACATGAAATCGCTTGCGTCCCCAAAATAAACAGCAGGGTGATGTGAACTCGCGACCCTGACAACGTCAAGGTCACCTCACTGAAGTGTACCCTCATAGGGGTATTCAGAAAGAATACCCGCTGGACCAAAAAGTCTCAATAAGGTGCCTGTGGACCTTAAGACAGGTCTTAACCTTGACGAGTGCCTGTGGGCCATAAGAAAGGCCTTTACCAAATAAAAAAAAGGATTCTTAGGACCTTATTGGCAAAAGACTTTCCCGGCAGAAGGGACCCCGGTGGAATGGTAGACTGAGCGTCATCGCTGCTGTTTATTTTTGAATTTATGAAATATTTTTTTATTTTTATTCAAAAATATTTATTTTTCGTTCAGAATATATTTTTATTTAAACAAATAATTTATAACATAAAAAATAATGAATCATGAAAACATCACATCAATTATTACTGCTATTAAGCAATTACAACACAGCGGCGTGAAAATATCTGACCAGCTTGATGCTGAAAAAATAATGAGTGATTTTGAATCATTACAATTTCGGAAATCAGAAAATAGGTATACCTTGCCTTCCGATTATAGATTCATAAAGTTGATCCAGCCGGCGATGTTACGATCGCTGGCGGCAATCACGGATACACAGGTGAAATTATTTGTTCCTCTTTCACGGGCCATCGAGCGGGTTAGGTTAGAATTATCTCAAGAATACGAAACGAAAAGACTCGTACACGCTCGTATAAAACAGCTGAGAGATATTATGTCAGTGACTGTGTCCCCGACGGAGTTGATAAACAAAGATGCGGAAGAGTTCCTGGCTAAAGATAAAAACGACGACGATGTCGTTGAGTGTGACTGTAGTGACTGCGTCACCAGTGACGAAGTCACTGACAACGAAACTAATAGTGTTGTATCAGAATAATAATCCGTGATTATATCACGGGGTAAAAAAGGAAAATAATTATTTGATATTTGTTTTTGCTTCTCGTTGCAGAATCATTACGATGACGCTCTATGAGCGTGAGATCTACGATCGACGTTCTACGATCTTACATACAGGTTTATATTCAACGACTCCGACCTAAGATCGAGCAAGTGGCCAGACTGGTCAGTAAGTTTGAAATGTATCCGTGATAAAAGACGACTATGACATCGCAGATAAACAACGTTGATTGGTTCTGATACAATCAAATAACCTGGTGGGACTTGAGGGGTAAATGAGTAGAGAATGTATCTTTGTTGGGCCTGATTGGATTTTTCACCGGTGACTTTGTCACTGACTTCGTTACCGACTTGATAACTGCCGTCGACGACGTCACATACTAGATTGACAGCGATCGTTGATGTGATCGCGACGATACCCGGTGACACATGACGGCCGCCACCGTATGGATCATTATTGTGTCGAAGAATACTTGCTGGTGGGGTTATTTTTCTCCATGATTCTACGATGCTAACAAAATTACCTGTGATTGTTTCAACGATCAATAATTTGAATTCATCTATTTTGTAACGTTTGTAATTCATTTCATACTGTTGAAGATAGAAATCAACATTATGAGGTTCAAATCGCTGTAAATTTTAAACATAAACGTGTTTAATATATTTAATATAAAAAATATCTAATTCAGATGTTGAATTAATTCTATGATTTTTTTTTACATCATCGCTGTAGTACTGTATTAGACTAATAATCAGATTTTTGATGTTGGTAAGTATTTGATCGAATTCAGCTTGTATTTTTCCCAGTCGAATAACTGTAATTCTATGCTCTACAGTAGGATCTCTTCCAAATGATAAATCAGGGATTTTTCTTCATCATCAATAAAAAAATTGGTTATTGGTTGTCCAAAATAACTCCATGGAAGATCGCCTCGGTAATCAGGAATTTTGATAAATTTTTTCTCCGTCGTGAGAAATTCATCTAGTCGTGGTTCTGGTGACCCTGCATAAACCGGCGCGACCTCGGGCCATCCTAAAGCTGTCCTGATCGAACTTTGATATATGTCCAAGGCGTAATCTGGCGATAATATTTCAACGGCCGATGACAGCGTTTTCTCATGAACAGTAATGGCAATCTTTGATTCTTTTCCTGTGATGGATTTAATCCTACGGTGGAATTCTTCATTGATTTGCTCTATTTGATAACTACCCGTGGGTACACTGACTACTTGCCAATCTGGTGTTCCATCAGGTTTGTTTTTATTTGCAAATACTAATGAATTATTCGGTTGTAGTCCACCAAACGACGCTGACCTGATATTGGGCCAACAATAATCAACCCGTAATTGCGCTAATGCTATCTCGGATGCTGGTATTGCAGTTGGAAAATTAATACTGAATTCAGGATTAGCTGAACTCGCCGATATCATTGTGGTTCTTACCGGAGCAGTATTAGTGACGATCTGTTGTAATAATTCCTGCGATCGCTGATCGAACGTTGACATTATTATACTATTATTGTTTTAAATCACCGACATCGTCACGGTCAGGAATTTTTTTCATTGACGACGTTGTAGTCGAATACTTTATTGTAGATCTTTATTGCGATACTGAATTCTTCGTCAGATATTATTCCATCATTAAGCAACGAAGAAATCAGTGATAATAATTTAGAATATGCGGTCGTTGCAGTATGTAATTTCATAATGTACTCGTTTAATTTTCCATTCGTGCATGTATTTATCTTTTTCGCGATAATATTAAATATTCCAGCGATCGTGGTTGACGATGAAACAATGATTGTTACAACGATCGGCACCGTCATCGTCAGCGTTGATAATACTACGCCGGTTCCAGCAACTAACGTAGAAACCGAATAAACCATGATATCAACGACAACCGCACGTCTACGATATTTCTTATTTTTGCTGTATAATTATCGATGATGGTTTTTAATTTATTCTGCCATGTCGTTACTTGATCGTATCTGTATCGCTGAACATCTATCATTATACTGTATTAAGTACTTAATTGAGGTGTTTCAGCTACAAATTCTATACACCACCAGTAAGGCGCTGTGGTTAATTTTTTATCAGATGGTTCGAGTATAAATTCTTCTTCGGCATCTTTATTTAATGTAATAGATACAGTTCCAGAAAAAGCATCGGTTGAATAACGCCACGGAAATGTAGTAAATATCCTGAATTTTGCAGAGCTGAACACGGACAGCCTATACACGCCAGTGACCTCCGCGGTATGTTTCATAGTGTTATTTTGCGGTGTCCACGTTGATGATCCTGATGATACTGTATACACGATATTGCTAATTTGTTTGTGTGGAATTTTAATCAGATTGTTTTTTTGAACGATATTAGGAATTCCACTGACAATATCGGTGATCCTCGTATTAATGTCGGCGAGTTTTATGTTGACGGTTAGTGGATTTCCAAAGAATTCTTCAGCGATATCATTAAGTTTTCGAAAATTTCTACAAGTATTATTAAACGCACCTACATGAACGTCATACTCGGCTCGTAATGTATTTAATTTACCATCGATCGTAGTATCGCTATCATCCACATATTTTTTTTTTGTTGCGGCATCTTCATCACCTGCTGGTTCTCGGACAGCAACGATTTTATTTCCATTCATGTTAAGTGCACCTGTCATTGTATCACCTGCGGATTTTAAACGATCAGCAACACTTTTTTTAATTTCATCTCTGATAGTTGCGATTGATACATTTGAGTCTCTGATTCTACCACCGTCAGTAAATACTGGAAAATTGTCCGTGGTAGCACCAAGAACTCTACGAATTATATCGATCCACTTGATATTACTCGTCTTTAAAACACCGAATTTATCCTGGAAAATAACAACTTCATCTCGGTCAACTCCAGATAAATTCATAATATCAGCAAGATCGTCTTTGGTGGCGTATTTTGATAAATCGATATCATCTTTGCTCTAGCTGGTGCGAGCACTAGTAGAAGATCTTCCATAAATATCAATCATTATATTTACTGTCGTTGTCGTTCAAAAGTATATTCGTGTACAGCTTTATGAGGTGGTTTTGTCGATCTTGATATTGCATCAAGAACCGATAATACTTCACGGCCACATATCGGCGGATCAAACATGGTTTGCGTGGGTAGTGTTGAATACCACACTGGTACGTTCCGTACTGGTGCAGTATTTTGTGAAATATATTTCATAAATTATACAGGTGGCGCCAACCCATACGAATCAAAATAAACAATTCCATGTGGATCAATGGCGTATGCGACCCAGTGAGTGCCAGGTCCCGTTGATGAATCAAGATTAATAATACCTATTTCTGACAGATTTGGATTTTTCGGTAATTAGTCACGCATAAAAACACCTCTAAAATTCTTTATATTTAGTCGCGTAGCAGCATCCAGTAAATCAAAATTCGATAGTGGAACTATCATTGAGTCCCTGGAATTCTTAATCCTTTTCCTCAAACGTTGTTTGGTCGAGACCCTGGAAGTCTCAGACCGTGACCTCGTCGTCGTCTTTTTTTAAATATTTTTTCTGTTGCTTTCTTTAATGCCATTCCAGCAGCTGTCCCAACTGCACCTAACGCAGCAGCTTTTGCAGCTGCTGGAGCGGCTGAGGCTATTAACGCTGGGATAGCTGCAAGAAGCGGAAATATTCCTCCGGATTTAATAGTATCTTTGATCGCGCCCACGGAAGGATTTAATCGTATTCCTTTATTGGCGTGTTTAGCTTCGTTGTATCTCTTGAATTGATGTTCGGTCAACGATAATTTATTTGCACCGCTCATTTGTTCTTGTTTTAATGATATTTTTGTGCCGCATCGTGATGCCGACGACGATTGTAATCGTTTAATCTGACCCGGGGTCAGACTGGCACTAACATGATGATATGACATTTATGATATATTTCTGACTTCTAAATGTTTTCGACGGGGGCATCAACGACTCTCATGCGACCACCAACACCTTCAAGTAACATTGTTTTATCGGATAATATAACGGCGATTGCTCTGTAATTAGAAACATCTCCAACATTTCTGTTAACGTGAGCTCGAAAATGTATGTCAACGATGGACTGCCTAAACAAGTCTAAATGTTCCAGCGAAAAGTAATAAATCGGATACAGCGTTGTAAAATCCAGCTGCGATATTTGTAAACCAGTATCAATATTTTGATCACGTCCCATATACGACATAAGATGGTGATACGCGCGTGCAACATGATTTTGTTCAAAATTCAACAAAATATCCTCTGATGGTTCTTGATGTCCGTTTAGTCGCAATGAAACTTCGGAAACACCGAGTTTGTCAAATATCATTGCGTAACGTGTTTGATCATTTAATCGTGCAGCATTATGAAATGCAACGAATATATGCCGCGGCGCAGCGATGCCCTGTTGTGATGCTATCTGCCACGTAAATAAACTATTAATCGCACTTTGAATAGCATCTGTGGTCGTTGAAAACCATGACAACGTTGACTTGCGGCCGCTGCTCATGAAAGCGAGTAACCGATCTTTGACAGATATTGCTGGGATCATTACTGGCATCCACAATGAAAGTTTTGTCAGTATTACTTTACCGGCATCACCGGCGGGTCGCCATATTGCATCCTCGTCAGTTGCTTTTCGTACGAGTACAACTGTATGTTTGGCTCCAAAAATAACTTTTTTGACACCTCAACAAAATCCAAAGATATGTGATAACGGAATCGTGCAAGAAAATCTTCGTCGGGCCCCCTGCAACATTGCTCGACGTGATCTAAATCCGAGGTTGAAATCTGGATCGACGTTAATAATTATATTTTGTACATCTGCGTTAGCATTTCTAGCAGCGTTCCTTGGCTGCCCTATTTCATACTGGTTGTATTCGGTGTGGTCAGAAGTATCTTTGGCAAACATCATTGATGGACCAGCTGATCTTGAATAATCATCGCTGTATCGCGCAAGACCAAGTATTGTCGTAGCGACGTCAACGTCTTTTTGAATTGATTCAATATTTCTTCCATCGATCATGTATGTGTCGCTGTCGAACAACGCCATGATACCATTGTTGACAAAACCAACACTGACATTTTCTCCGTATTCGGTATCATCTGTTTTTAAAATTTCACCTTCGATCTCGATAAATGCCTCCGCGGGCAAGAAATATCTGCTCGTATCTTGGACGGGTAATTCAATTCGTCCTCGTTGATTTGGTATTCGCGCGTCGTAAGAATAATATTGATAATCACGCACAGATTCATCTTTGAGAACTGGCGCATCCACGTCAAATGCGGGATCAGATGCATGTTTAAACATTCCTATGTTGGTACTGTTCGTTTAATACGGAGAAGTTTTTCTCGGAGATGTTTATCTCGATAAAGTCTATCTCGGAAAGATTTATCTTGAAGAAGTTTTTGATGACCACTTTGAGAGGAGAGAACTTCAGAAAGACCACTCCCCGCTATCAGACTTGCTGCTATATTTTTTTTTCCTTTTCATCAGCTAACTCTACTAGTTTTTGATTTGCAGCTTGATTTATTATTTTACTAACACACGCAGGCATCTCTGCGGTCGATGGTAGTTTCACTGGTTGGGCCGCCTGCGGTCTACGTACTAATCGTGCTAGTCTATCCTTGATGGCAGAAAATGCTTTCCCGGCGACGTCACCAACAGTACTAATACCTTTTTCACTAATAACGTCAATAGCTTTCATACCTAATTGCTTTATAATCGGTATTATTTTTGGGGCTATCCTCGAAAATAAACACTTAATGACATCACCGAATCCATCTCCGTAAAATTTCTCATATACAGGTAATCTTGAATTTATCACCCTGACCATGTTTGGTCCACGTTGAGCAGCGTGTATGATCATCTATTATAATAATAATATCTAACTGTTTAATCAGTGACTTAGTCGGGCGACCCTTAGTCGCTATAATAATCATCGGTAATTTCATTAATGAGTGACCGATACACGTTAATATCCATGATACCACCGGTAAATAATCGTTGACAAATTGATGAGATTTCGTTAATAATTTCAGGAGAATTATTACCGGCTCGTTTCCCCCCAACCAAAATTTCTAATCTATCTACGTCGGCAAGGACGTTGTTAGGACAAGTAACAAGACCACTTCCCGTTGTTGTATTAATACCACTACCAGTTGCGCCTTTATCCGAACTTAATGAATAATCAAGGATATCTGAGGGTTATTCTGTTGGGGAATGAAATGTTTCTTCGCTGGATGATGATGACTGCTGTTGTTGTTCTGATTTCTTTTGTCGTCGTTGCACTCGCTGTTTTGGCGGTAGTGATGGTTGTTGTTGTGATTGTGCTTTTTGCTGCGTCTGTTTTTGTTGTTGTCGTATTTGTTGTTGTTGTTGTTCTGGTGGCAATTGTATAAACGAAATATAACTATCTATCATATGAATATATTCCATATATCTTGGATCGCTGTTTCGAGCTTGATCAAGGTCGTAATATATACGATATATCCATTTATATCAAGTATCGCGACTTTTAGGATCATCGGCGTATTCAGGTTTTAAAAACTGTTTTCGGTTCTCATAACCTTTCACAGCATTCGCAACTATTTGGTTTATACTTTTGGTCTGTCTGATATCTTTAATAACATCTTCGGTAAATTTATTAAACAGATTAACCCTGGCTCGTGCTTCTGATTCTTGTTGAGTATCACCTTCTGTTTGATCTGTCTCTCCAGTTGGCTGAGCCGCAGCTATTTCGGCGGGAATTTCTCGTAGAATTTTTTTCGTTTTTTTAGTTCGCTCCTGTATTTTTTCAGTTTGTTTCGCTGTTTCTTTTGACACAGGAAGAATACCTTTAGTAGTTTCAGTGATAGGTTTAAATAATTGTTCTGCTGATTCTGTAAATAATTCTTGTGTTTGTTGACGCTGTTGTAATTGTTGTCTGACAGAATCAAGGACAGGTAGATATTTCTTGATTGCTTCTAGTCGCTCTCGAGCTAATCTTGCTGAGTGAGCTTCACCAATCATTATCATAATGCAATGGTTTAATTACAGCAGCAGAGAGGGTACGACCAACAAAAGTGACCAACACGTAAACGAATACACGTAGCGATGAAATACAAAACCCTTCGTCATCGCAGTAACGTAATAAGCTAACCCAACAAGGTTTCCTACGAGGCAAAGTTAGAGGTGCTGGTTTAACGTTATTGACGTTGAGATTTCATTTTCGTACGAAGCTTTATTTTTCATAAATAAGGTCTCAGGCAAATTGGTCTGTTCACCCTCTCTGCTGCTATTCCACTATAATGAAGAGAATTCATGATGCAAAATCATGATTTGAAGCTATTAATTTTTAATGCTTCCTATATCGCAAGCTGCACTACGTGTGGCATTTCCTTTTTATTCTTTTATATACAGTGTGATTGGGCCTAACAGATATATTCTTCATTAATAACTACTGGATTTTGCTGTATTGATTGTTCAGAGAATAACACAGCAAAGAAATATTGCAGGAGCTGCATTTGTGTGAAATCATCTATATCCCATAAATCATACTAAGTTATATTTCAGCCTGTTAAAAAAGACCAAAACAAAACACCCCCAAAACAAAACAAGAAAACCAACCCCCCCAACCTCCCGCAACCTTTCCCCACGAATGTGTCGCTTACAAAAAATGCATGTTCTGGTGTAACGGTGCTAATCATTGATGTAGAAAGAGTCAAACTTAATGTCTTGGGAACATTAATTCAGAAATATTGCAAGAGTAGCTGTAGTTCGTTTATAATGTTAGAGTTGTAACTATTTGTTGTCCCTTTAAGGGAGCTTAATCTACCTGCTACTTTGAAATCATCAATTTAGGTTTGTATATTTTTTGTAATGAATTTTTAAATTTTTTTTTTATGAATCATAATAAGCGGAGAACATATTTCACTATGTTATTTCTTAACCCCGGATCAGGTCTGTTGGAGTTATCTCTCTTCATTGCTGTGGAGTACGATATTTTCGAGGTCCCAGTGTTGATAGTGAAGGCTGGATCTCTTCGACGGTATATAAAGCAGAGCTCAAGGTATATTGATTTAACAAAGTAGTTAGTGCAAAGCTCATGGGAGGACAATTAATACAATTGTACCTTTCCTATATTAGTGATGTTTTAGAATTGTCGGGTTGAGTGCAACATTTGTTTTATGCTATTTTCATTGCAACATTTTTCACTGATTGTTTTTTTCTGCTCACTTCTGTAAGGCTGGAAATGTATTCCATTTTAAAAATCGTTTTAATCAGTCCCTCTGTAACACTCACCTCAGATTGTTTAGATTTTAGTATTCATGCACACCTGTATTCAAACATTTCACTGAGCAACATCCAAAAGAGAAATAGTTATTTGCCATTTAAATACGTTGTTCATGATTAACTTTTCCGCTTTACAACCTCAAACGTTCTTGACCAATCTAACAAGCTGATTGATTAGAGACATCCGATCTGATTTAATTGTAAGAATTAGGATATAATTTTCAGTAAAATTGTTAGGACTGAATTTTATGGAATATCTTAAAACACTTTTATCATTGTATTTTTTCAATTTTGCTCAACGTTTCACAATTTTCTGCTCATTGTATTTTTGAAATTTATCGACTGTCTTAACATTGTTATTATCATTATGTTTTAGGTCTATTACTTTACTTTTACTTTTCTCTTAATGGCTATACTTTTTTACATCGGGCCTCAAGGAATCGGCTCAAATGACCCGGAGGACAGAAGTTTCAGTAAAATTATTAGGACTGAATTTTTCAATACATAGCATTGAAAGCAATTTTTCACTAAATTATATTGAAATGAATTTTATTTATTTCTGTACTTCAAGTGTGTATTATTTTAATAAAGATTGTGCTTTTATGTAAAATTGTAAAAATCTCTTGCACTAAATAACAGTTCTTTTATATTCCAAGTCAGCCAATTTTGTACTGAGCAATCAAAATTCCATTTTGCTGAGTATACTCGGATTCTCCACCACTCGTTATGAGAAGGATTCACTCATAACTTAAGAAATGTCTTTGTCCATGGAGAGAGAGAGAGAGAGAGAGAGAGAGAGAGAGAGAGAGAGAGAGAGAGAGAGAGAGAGAGAGAGAGAGAGAGAGAGAGAGAGAGAGAGAGAGAGAGAGAGAGAGAGAGAGAGAGAGAGAGAGAGAGAGAGAGAGAGAGAGAGAGAGAGAGAGAGGGTTTAGGCTCCTTGAAAAGAGGTGTCACTCATAACGGTGTAGATACGTCTACATCTTGGGGAATCTGGCGAACGGACGTACGGGAAAGATTGTAATGAAGACAGACCATCTTGATTCTCGACGCGTGAACTAACTTTATTTAAACAACTGATATATAGAAAATTACATTCTAGATATACATCTACAAAACTTTATATTTCAAATAAAAGAAATGCATATAAATTTATAACTTTCCTTCGATCTTACCAACTTCATAAATTTGTATAATTTCTGCCTTATAGAATATTATGCAGATAATTAAATATCGACTAAATTTACGATAACCAAAGAGAATAAAATTCAATATTTGCGATTAATGCAACAATCATTTTGAAGACATGTATTTTACTAAATTTAAAATAGAATACTAATTTGAAATAGGATACTAAAATATTATTCTCTATTAGTTAAAGTATATTTTATTTCCAAATTAATTTATTTACCAAACATAAAGTTGGTAGCGAATTCGTCTTTTACAATAATCAATAATATAAATGCAAATGAAAATTCTTTCCTTAAAATTAAAAAATTAAACAATTAAACTTTCCAATACATTTAAATATAAAACAGAAAAGAATATATATAAATGTTGCAACATGTCGAGCCTAAAATGAATTTTTATCATTAAAATCTCGAACATTACAAGTCCCTATACCCTAAAGAAAGTCTACGAACGCAGACAAATGGTTACCTGTAAGGCTCGATTCGCGATGAATGAACTGATTTGCACAAAGCTTGTTCTCAATTTATACACGATTTTGCACGTATCCTCAAGGCTAAATATGGACATTAGTCTAGCTACTTATTGCGTTCATTCGTCTCGGATCAGAAAGAGGCACCCGTCCCCCCACCACTGATATTTTCTGTGCCTGTGTAGGTCATCAGACAGAAATTCTGCCGTAACAGCCTATGTTTTAAGAAAACACGTGGAATCTTTCTGGTATTCTCAGCAAAAAGGAATTTGCTTGCTCAGGACAAAATTGGCTGACGTAGAAAAGAAATGAACTGTTATATAGTGTCAATCATCCGCAACAAGTTGAAATAAACTAGTTGAAACATAATAAATTTAAAGGTTTAATTCCTGTATAAACAGTCATATACAGTTTTGCAAACACAACGGTTTTTTTGTCTTATTTGTTTGTCTTGTCTAGGTTTTGTATTTGCCTTTTTGCCTTAAATATATATATATATATAT
>JAECUM010032223.1:0-32110 GCA_016617855.1 Megalonaias nervosa
TATATATATATATATATATATATATAGATAGATAGATAGATAGATAGATAGATAGATAGATAGATAAACAGTTTTATTAATTTTAGTATGTATAATGCACATTTAAAAAAATATTATACCATGATATATTATTGACGAATGTTTAATATTTCATCAGAACTCAAATTATATAATAAAACACATGGAGTGAATAATACTTATAATTATATAATAAATAAGTATTTTATAAATAATTAATCATAATAGATTGAGAATTAATTTTAAAATGCCCTTTCATTTTAAAGAATTAGTAAACTTATTTTTATAATATTAGTTTATATTTCACTAGCTGGTGGGACTTTTATAATAGTTTAATTTAAAAAAACATTGGGAGCACTCCACCTCAATCTAACATCATACAACCACTCAATTCTCCACAGTTATAACATTGGGAGCACCCCACCCTAATCTTAACACACAACCACTCAATTTTCCACAGTGGCGGCATCGCCCGGGATCTGAATCAGACATAAATATTACCTTTACGACCTAAAGTATTATTTATTAGAAAGTGTTAGTGAACAGTGTGAGATATTTTCCATCCTGTGTATTTTGAATTTTTATGATTTTAACTTGTGTATGTTATATTTTGATATTTGCATGCTTGGTAGATTTCAGTTACTTGCAGTAATTGTGAAGCAAATATCGGGCAAAATATCTTACCTGAGCGAAGTTAGTTATTGACAGCAGGTAAGTATTGGGTTAGGAACTTGAAACATCTGTCAGTTGTTTAGTAAACTGAGACAAGGTATCACTTACTGGTAGTAAGTAGTTATAGGGGATACCGTAGCGTCAGTGGGAATTAGCATTACAGACCCCCCTGGGACCGTATAGCGTCAAGAAAGAAAAGCACACCATGGGACCGTATAGCGTCAATGGAAATTTTGTATAGTGACTAGCACACCCTGGGACTGTATAGCGTCAATGGAAATTTTGTATAGTGACTAGCACACCCTGGGTCTGTATAGCGACAAGAGGAAATGGAACAGGTGGCATGACGTCACACTGGTAACAATGTAGCAAAAAGAGGAGTACTGTGACGTCAGGCTACCTGAGGGAGGGCTATAGACAAACACGAATCAAGAGCATTCGTGTATAAGAAGAGTAAGGGTTTTATACATATATTCGTTTTGATTGGAGACAAAATGAAAATTAAGATCTTTTCGAGGCATTGGAAGTGGCCCTGATAAGGGCCTTTGGGTTCTTCTTCTAATTTCTTCTCTTTCTCCACCAGCTTCTTATTTTTTCTCCTACACTTTTTGTCTTCTTTTCATTCTTTTCCTCCTGTTTTTCCTTCTTCTCCTCCTCTATCTCTTTCTTCCTCCTTTCATTCTTCAATTCCTTTTCTATTTTCTCGTTCCATTCCCTCATTCTTTGTTTGTCTTCTACGTCTTCCTTTTCACCTTTTTTCAATTCTTATCATTTCGTTTAATATATCTTTACTTCTTTTCAAGGGGCCCCGAGTGGCCGAGTGGTCTAAAGCGCTCTCCGTTACGGATCATTGCCATCTCACCTCTGTCTGCGTGGGTTCGAGTCTAGGATTCGGCGAATGTAGATATGTGAGAAAGCTTGCCAGTAGCTTCTCGTGGGTCGGTGGTTCTTTCCGGGGATTTCCCGGTTTCTTCCTCCACCATTAATACTGGCCGCCATGTATAGCCTATCGTGTGCTGAAAAATGGCGTTAAGCCCCACAACAACAACAACAACAACAACAACAACTTCTTTTCAAATTGTTGATTTCCATCCTTACACGATAAGGGCTATAACACCCATACTCTACTCTCACCAACATTTCCTCCAACATGCCTAAGGTATCAACTACCTCCTGTAGTCTCAGCATTCTCTCGTAGTTGCTTGCCATCTTTTATTCTGTGTAGAATAGCGCGAATGACATTGACATTGAGGGATTATAGTCGTTTATGCACTATGTGCTTTACGACTGTAGGTCCCGGGCTGGACCACAGGCCCCTATTGGGGCACTCCAGGCCCAAGGCTGGGCGATAGCCCCTCTAAGGGGGCACTCGGCCTCGGCTGGATGCCGCCCCAGGCTGGGCGACATTGCTCCCCTAGAGAGGCACTTAGCCCCGTGCTGGGCTTTTAGCCCAAGTGCTGGGCCTTTACCAAAGCTTTTCCGATTGACCTCTGACCTTTGACACAGTCTATATCCACACAGCTGGCGAGGAAAGGAGGAGACGGAACCCAGAAAAGGCTGCGCAAAAACACCACGGAAGCGGACAATAGCGCGAATGACGAACGCTATGCTTTTATATACTTCAAGGACGGACGTGAAGGAAAACGTGCCTTACACTCACTTCACATATGATATACTATCCACACCAACGAACGAGCAAGCATAAAACACACAAATATACTATCCACACAATCGGGATGAGAAGAAAAACACACAAATATACTATCCACACATTCGGGATGAGAAAAAACACATATACTATCCACACCAACGAACGAGCAAGCATAAAACACAATATACTATCCACACCAACGAACGAGCAAGCATAAAACACACACAATATACTATCCTCACCAACGAACGAGCATGCATAAAACACACACAATATACTATCCTCACCAACGAACCAGCAAGCATAAAACACACAATATACTATCCACACCAACGAACGAGCAAGCATAAAACACACACAATGTACTATCCTCACCAACGAACCAGCAAGCATAAAACACACACAAATATACTATCCTCACCAACGAACCAGCAAGCATAAAACACACACAATATACTATCCTCACCAACGAACGAGCAAGCATAAAACACACACAATATACTATCCTCACCAACGAACCAGCAAGCATAAAACACACACAATATACTATCCACACCAACGACGAGCAAGCATAAAACACACAATATACTATCCACACCAACGAACGAGCAAGCATAAAACACACATTATACTATCACACCAACGAAGGAAGAGAAGAAAAACACACCCCCATATACTATCCACACCAACGAACGTGCATGCTAACACACACACACGCACACACACACACACACACACACACACACACACACACACACACACACACACACACACACACACACACACACACACACACATCAGTAAAGAGTGAGTGTTTATAGTCACACTACACTACATTCACACGAATTGGCAAATTGAATAGTTTCTCTTTTCTAGAGATCTGGTTAGCCCTGAAAAGGGCTGTTTTTTAAGAACTGCAAATGCACCTGGTTAATGATGACATCTCCCAGGGCGGGCACCACACACACATCGCCGGCTCCAGTCCTGCTCCCAATTGATGCGTGTGGTTGGGAGCGCAGAGGGAGGTTGATTGGCTTCACTATCCCACTCCTCAGTTTGAGGGATAGTGAACACTTGTTTCCTTCTTCTTCTATTCAGCACCCTGGGATGCTGACGCCGAGGCTCCCACTCTTGCCTCTGTCTTTCCAATTCCTCCTCCCAGTTTTCTGTCTGGAGGACAGCGGCTCTTGGTACTGGTGTTACTGGCGGCAGAGGTTGTGGCTGTCTTTGTTGTGGTGCTGCTACTGCCTGTGGAGGCGTCCTCACCTCGGGCTTGACCTCACACAGAGGTCTTAGCATGAGGTGAGGTAGGATCCCTCTCATCTCCTCTTCTTTCTTTTTCTTCTCCTCCTCTTCAAGCCTGGCTTCTTCGGCTAAAGCCTCCATAGCCAGCTCATCTAGCAACCGCCTGCCATACTCCAGGTGCATTTGGAGCTCCAATAGCTTGCTTATTCTGTTATTCATTTTAATATTGACTGGTCAACGTGGGTAGCCAGACTGACGTGCTCTTGGCTTTATATCCCTGTAGCACGGACGTGAAGGTAAACATTCCCTAGCACCCAAATTTACCATCAGATGTAACGCGCGGACTTAAAAGAAGCACTCACGTTGACTTTTTTACTTTTTACTTACAAACACAGACAGACACGATTGGACAAGACAGAGAAACGAAGTGCTTATAGGCACACTTCTATTTTTTTTAAACATACAAACACACAGATATTTTGTTTTACTGACAAAAGAAACGAAGTGCTTATAGACACACTTCTATTTTCTAATGACAACTTTTGGCAAATTGAATGAGTATGTCTTTTCGAGAGTATTGGGTAGCCCTGAAAAGGGCTGTTTTTTTTGTGTTCACGGAAGTAATGGCAATCTTTTTTACTGTCTAAGATTGCGTCCCCGTCTGGCAGTAGGCTTTCCTATTGGATACAGTCTGCTTCTGCGAAAAGAGAAAGAGAATTCTTTGGTGTCTACTCGACAGTCCACAAAACCTCTGTCTGGTTCTTGCTGCTGCTGCTGCTGCTGCTGCTGCTGCTGCTGCTGTTGTTGTTGTTCTTCTCTCTGCTTCTTCTGAAGTCTGTATTTCTCAGTCCATTCTTCTTGTTCTTTTTTAATTTCCTCTCTAAACATCTCTTCTATCAGACCCTGGACTGTGGAGAGCATCCTAACATTCTCTATTTCTTCAGGCTTCGGTATCAGATTTAGCCTGACACGATGTAAATTGACGTAAGCTTCGTTCAGCTGGGCTAGTCTGGAAGGCATCTTCATAGGTTGACGAGTCAACAGTGAATGGTCAGACTGGAGACCCACCCGCTTTATATGGTCCAAACGCGGACGCGATAGAAAACATCCCTACTTGGTTTTAGTGTCGGAACGCTATGATAGCGAATGTCATGATGAGGGATAGAAAGAAGTCAAAGAGCATATATTCACAGTGTTTTTTTGAAAACAAACGACAGACACATTTTTTCAAAACACAACATTTTTTTATTCAAGTAACAAGTAACAAGTCATAAGTCACAAGTAACAAGTAACATCAAACAAATTATTTTTGACAAGGTTGACAACGTTGTGAAATCATGTTAGATTTCCATTGATGGAAGTCATGAGGCCATTGATGTACACTACGTTTCCTAGCTAAAGACAAAAGATAACTATAATGGTCACAAAACCATCGATCTATTTTCTCATCGTTTCTAGAAGAGTGACGATCAAAATAAGTCACTAAATGTTCTAAAGGATATCCAAGACTGCGTTGATGAAGAAAATATACACAATATTGTCCACACACCATGGAATCTGTGCCTTGTAATTTCACATTATTGTATCGTGTCGTCTGGGCATTTCTTCTCATAAAGTCAATGATATCGTCTTCCAAAGGGGTAATCCATACGAATCAAAATATTCCACACAATTCTCTTGAGGGAAGTAGACGGCAACCCAGTGAGTGCCTGGAAGATGACTTTCGTCCGTGTTGATGACATAAGCTTGATGGTCTTTAGGTTTGCGATGAGGTAGTTCATCTTTAGCGCACACGACAGGATTCCAAGAAGCAGTATACGAACTATTGTTCAAAAGGTAATAAAGTTCCCAGGTATCCATTTTCTGTTGTGTTGTTTTTGTTTTTTTCACAGGTAATGATAAGTCATCAATTCAATTCTGACTTTTTGTTTGAAACGATCTGTCAAGTATCCGTTTCTTTGCCTTGTCTCCGCACTCTGGGCTAAGAGAGCTTCGATGCGATAGATCTCTAGAGTAGTCAATGGAGGACAGGAATGATCACGCAAGCCTTTATACCACTCATGCAACACGGTTTCTTCTGAGATGAGACTCCAAGCGTCGTCCAGATACTCGTCCAATTTTTCTTCTTGACTCATCATCATACATTTATCGTGTTGAATTTGACTGGGATGATCGTTTTGACATCCGTAACAATATTTCTTGGACAATTCCGTAATTGTATTCGCTAGGTGTTTAGCAAAACAGGACACTAAATGTTGTTCTTGTTCTGGCCATCTGGACTTGACGACTACCTCGTCCTCTTTGACTTGGTCTTGGGGTTCTGTTTTCACGCTATCCTCCCATTCCATGTCCAAAGATTCTCCACTGTTTAAAGAGGGATAGGAGTCTTCCATTGTGTCTAATAGTCTAGAATGACTTCTCTCAAACTGTTGATTTCTATGGTATTATCGAATTCAGCATACAGGATGACGTTGACAGTCTCAGTGAGAGCTTCTGCAAACTGAAGTTCCACACGCAGTTGACCGGATTTTATAGGGTGGAAATGTCCCTCGGCTCTGGAGTGAAATCAAAGGCCCACAAAGTGTAACCTCCGACATAATCTTCGTACGAAATACCGTGACTGGCGTTGGTTCCTAGTTGCCCCGTAGCTTCGTACAGGGACAAGTACGATCTCAAGTAATTCTTCTGGGCAAAGTTAGGTTCGAAGGGTCTGGTACACAAAGTCTTGCCATCGCGACTGACTTCAATTTTGGACACTCTGTAGTGCTTAAACTGGAAAGGATTTTGATCGTGGGCTCCGTTGAAGGCTGCATTACTGACGATACCAACGATTAAACGTTTGGGTAACTGTCCTTGGAACAGATGATCTTCGATCTTGGATCGGAGTCCAGCAGCAATGGTGAATGTTTTCACTTCGACACGTCGTATCGGATATTTGGCGGTCGATCTGCTCAATGTTTGACTGATGTCGTTTCCCGCTTTAGGTAACACTTCTACACGTCGCACGTAAAGTCTGGCTTCTTGGATGATGGTTTTGTACTCGTTGGCTTGAGCCATCAAATGGAAAGCGACACTGCTGCGATTGAGTCTCAGGCGAATATCCACTCCGTTCAGCAAATACTTCTCTTGCAACCACATGTCCAAATGCAAACGATCCATCAGTTCTAAACTACGACCTTGCAGAATTTTCCTTCGACGATCGTTAAAACCCACATTGTGAGGATCGTCATCGGCTGTCAGGGCTCTGTCGTTAAACGTGTTCTCACCTGCGGTGTCAGGTTTCCATACCACGCAAGCATCCAGATGAGTGTTCTTGGCCTCTTTTCCGTACGTCAAGAGATTTTCTAGGTACGCTCGGTAAGGGTAAGTATCCGTGCTACTGCTGATCAGTTTGTTATTCAAGTACAAATCCACTTCGCTGAACAAGGAATGCATGAAATTGTTGACGGGAGCTACTGCGGCATCGGCTCCCGGATTGGTGTTGTCGGTTTTGATCACTTTCAGCTTTAGATACAAGTAACTATTATTCAGATCGATGTAATCTTCGGGCTGTCCTTTGATTTCAAACTCGATGGGAGCGGAATCCACCAAAGAGGAGACGGGATGAAATTCGACCCATTGGGATTCTTGCATCGTCATCATGATGGGTGGCATGGCAAACAGATCCAGTTCCGACTTGGAACAAGCACAAGACTCTCGGTGCATCATTTTCCTTTTTTAATAATCAAAAACGTCTAACTCTCGGACAGTTTTTCTTTTCTTAGTCTTTCTAGCTCTAGGGGCGTGAAGTCCTCTGAAGGGGTATTTTCGTCGTCTTTTTCTGCCTTGTCCTTGCTGTGGCGTCAGGGAAGCAGGAATGCCTAACTCAGCATTGCCCAGGGCATTTATAGGAGTTTCTCGCCGACCCAAAAGGTCTTTGCCCGTTTGAAGCAAGACATTTTTGCCTGCTCTCAAGAAAGCTTCTTTGGGGTTTTGTTTGTCAATGATGACATTTTGGAGAAATTCTTTGCCGTGCGTCAACGCGGCATCTTTTAAGGCGTGCAATCCCGTGTCACCATCGGTTTCAAAATGGGAACCACTCTACGAAAGGCCGATTTGAGCATATCACCTAAACCATGTCCTCGCTGTCGAGCAACTCCTTGGTACACAGGATACATGACTGACAAAAAGTTAGAGTAATCGTTTTCGAAAATGGAGTTTCACTGTGACTTTCCCTTTGGTGAATGGAATATTTTGTCCCAGATCTCCTTTTATAGTAATGTTGACAGTGTCGAAATACGGCTTACTGACGGACAAATAGTGAGGATTCACAAATTCACGGTGAACGTGATAGGTGTTTCCACCTTCCTCGTCAACCTTCGTGGCAGAGTCCACTTTGAAAGGAATGACACGCAGTAACGGTACGGAGGTGTGTCCCACCACGTTGTACTCCACCACATCGGAGTACACAAAAATCAAATTCAGTCCTTGGTTCATTTCTATAGGGAATCGAAAATATTTCGCAAAATCCAAGTTACTGGTCACAGCTGGTATTTCGTTTGCAATCTTGATTAACTTAGGGTCTCCACCCAAAATGTCATACAATTCAGGACAAAATGTAATGGCCAATACTTTGTCCTCAGAAAATTTCATCAGTAGGCGACGAGATATTTTGTGGTACTCGATTGTGACACTTTTTTTGGCTTTCTCCAAAGCTTTACTAAACATGAAATTGAACCTCTCAGCTATGGTGTTCACCAAATGTTGACCACTAAAATAATAACCTGCAGGAATTTTCAACAGATAAGTGGTTCGTTTAGTTATGGGGTTTGGTGTTTTGATAAAGTCAGCTACACCACCAGTACTAGCGCGTTCATCCATGACTTGTTGCACTTGATCGTCCCAAACTTCTATCGTCAAAGTGTTTTGATTTTCGACGATGTTTTTGATTTGTGTAGGGTGAATCATTTCTACCAAAGCCACTTCCCAATGGGCTTCGTGATCCAATCGGATGGCCTGAGGTAATTTGGCCGAGAAACAGCACAAAGTGTTATTGGGAAACACCTCCATGGAACTGTCACTGGGTAACGTTAAGTAAAATTGGTTGTTCATAATTCCACAGTTCTAGTATCCGAGGAGTCACTGGAAGTTGGAGGAGTGTCTAAAAGAGGATGGTTAGGGTGACTGTTGGAAGGGGGACTGACGTTGGACGCAAGACTCCCGTTGTTGTTGTTTCCGTTAGAGGAATATTTCAGAGACGGATTGGGAAGAAGGTAACCAATGCAACTGCTGAGTAAAATGGTCCACAATTGTTTATCTCCTTGTTGCAAACTCAGATTGGCAATGGCAGCACCGATGACACAATACACCACAAAGATTTGGCAGAAAAAGACGATTTGAGTTTTAGGCACACGTTCTCCACACCACACCCACAAGGGTTGTTTTTGTAGATCTTGCAGAGAAGAACTGGGGGAAGGAGTGGTCACTGCAGTAGCTGAGACTGTGTTGAAGGGCATGATGGTCACTTCTTTTTATAGTCGATGAGTTGCGAAGCGTCGATCCAAGAGTCAAAACTGGGAGGATATCCTTTCCAACGTACTTTGACTTCTTTGACACGTTTCTTTCCTACTTTACGAGTTCTTCGATCGAGAATGCTTTCGATCTCGTACACGTCGTCTTCTTTTTTGGTCACACGTTGTAACTCGGGTAAGTAAAACGTTCCTTTTAACACTTCCCCGTTCATGTCTTCTAATTTATAGACGGGAGGATAACGACCACGCACACGTTCAGTGACACGAAACAATTCGGTGGTCCAATTGGGTAAGTAACCTTTGTCGAAAGTGCGTTTGGTTTTGCCAATGCGTACCCAATCTCCCGATGCCAACACTCCACCTTTCTTGGGGACAGGCACTGTCGTGGACGGTCCAAACAGGCGCTCGAAGACGGTCACTTCGTTGTCGGGAGTCACTTCTTGGGGGGCACGTCCAATGCTCCGATGGTAAGATTGGTTGTACGATTGAACGAGGTGTGGCAAGACGTCAATGTACTTGAGAGTGTGTTGATGCGTAAAATATTTCCACATGCGTTCTTTCAAGGTACGTTGAAAACGTTCCACGATGCTGGCTTTGGTTTCGGGATTCTCGGTGGTGAAAAAATGAATGTCACGTTTCTTCAATTCTTTTTGGAAAGCTTGGTTTAGAAATTCGGTGCCTTTGTCCGTTTGCCATCGAAGAGGGTGACGACCACTTTGTTTCAACACCAGTTTGAGGGCTCGCACTAACTCACTGCTCGATTTGGAAGTCAATGGTACGACCCAAGCAAATTTGGAAAAGACGTCGATGACACAAAACAAATATTTGTAGCCACGATTGTAGGTGGCTAAATGAGAGACATCGGCTAAATCGGCTTGCCATTGGTGATCGATACCCTCCACTTGGGTGCGACTTCTGGAAACTTTTCGTCGAATGGGCTTGTGTAAGGTGTACGTGGCTTGTTCTTGTAACCAGCGTTGCACCTGAGGTAAACGGATACTTTTCAGTCGAGTTTTGGCAGCACGATACAATTTCTGAACTCCTCCGTAACCAGCAGGATGAGCTGGATCGTAGTAAATGCTGGTTAACACCTTCTCCATGTTTTAATAAGTGATCCAATTTTCACGAATGCTAGTCTGAATGGAAGGAGGGGGTGGTTTGGAAACGGTCTTACGTGTCCGATGTGCCACGGGCGTAGAAGTGGAAGGTAGTGGTGGTGGTGGTGGTGGTAATGGAATGGCTTTGGTCTTCTTTTCTTTTTTCACTTCTGCTTTCCCTTCTTTCTTTTTCACCTCTGTCGAAGGTGGAGTAGACATCATCTTTTTAACCCAAGCTTTAAGTTCTTCTCGTTGCGGTGTAGGGGAAGGGGTCAACAAGGACGCTGCAATCTTACTAGGAATGGGAGCTGCTGACGGTGTTTGAAAAACTTCTAGTACCTCTTCTTCCTCAGACCTTCGTGGGGTTGTGTCTGTCTTGACCACTGGTGGTGGTGGTAGTGGTGGTGATGGACTTTTCATCAAGGCCTTAAAATCTTTCAGAGTGGGTGGAGCTGTTTCGTCTAAAGCTTTCTGGTGAAAGAGTTGCAGTCGTTGCAATAATTGACCGTACCGTTGCGATTTTTCCGTTTCTGACAAATCGCTGCGATCCATCAACGATTGCAGTTCGTGTTGTATCTGGGACATCTCGGTCAAATGAGGATTGGGAGGTAAATGTGGGGTTCGTTGTTCTTGCCAACGATGGTATTCCATCCATCGTTTGTAAGGGACTAAAGCTAGTTTTCGTCCTTCCATCAGATTTCAAGGATCACGTCTGAGATCTTTTGATTTCAGAGGTCCCTTTTATCTTCTTGGTCTTTTATTTTGGAATTATGGCAGGTATAATATGTCCCATGGCACTCAGTATAGGTTTCGCTACATTGGTAATAAGTCCTAACAGGGGTAAAAATCCTCCACGTTGCACCAACATCTTTTTCTTTTGACCAATGGGTATTTTCTTTTGGACCATTTGGCGAAGAACGTGTCGATGTTTGGCTAAGCAATTTTTCTGATGTTTAGTCAAAGGTATTGTGCCTTTCAAGACGTTCAGACAACATTCGCTCACCGTATCGATGACATCTTTGGAGGCCGTTTGAATGAGTTTTTTTCGCATGGGTGGAGGAGCTTTGGACAGGACAGACAACATGTCCCAATGTTTGACCAAACGAGGAGGCAGTCCTTTCCTTTTCTTTCCTTTGGGGGTAGAAGAGGAATGTCTTTTGCGGGGTGACATCTTTGTTTGTTGATTCCGGGACACACACCAAAAATACACTAACGTCGATGACTTGTCACACAGCCTTTTATCCTTTTTGGGGGACTATCGCTTCGTCATAAAGGTGACGATGTGTTTTCCAAAATCGCCAAAAAATCCTCCTCTTTGGTGGCTCTTCTTTTTCTTTGGACGAATGTGTCTTTTCTGGGGGTGACGTCGATGTTTGGCTAAGCGTTTTTTCGCATGACGAGACTGTCTTTTTCTTTTCCCTTTCTGGAGAGGAGAACGACGATGAGGGGACATCTTTTGAGCCACAACATACACTAAAGTCCATGGTTTCACATGCGTCTTTTTATCTTATTTTTTTTGGAGCCTGTCCTTTACCCTTGTGACAAACTTATCGCCTATCTTATCGAATTCAAGGAAAGGGCCAAAGAAACCTCCCTTTTGGTGACTTCTCCTTTTCTTTGGACGAGTGTGTCTTTTCAGAGAGTGTCGCCGATGTTTGACTAAGCGCTTTTTAGGATGACGTGACTGTCTTTTTCGTTTTCCTTTTCCTTTTTGGACCGAAGAAGAAGAACGACGATGGTAACGGTGTACACTTCTTGGAGGGGACATCTTTGGACGTGCAGCAGCACAAAAACACTGATCCGTATGGTTTGCCTCAGGTCATTTTATACTGGAATGCGTCGCCACTGATTGTCTTTACGTCGTATCAACTTGATGACAGGCAACACACGTCGTGGAGGAGTTCGCAACGGACTAAATCGAGACAGTTCTTGCTTGGACAAATCCAGTAAACTCTGTAACACACCCGTTCTCTCTTGGACTTTGACTTTGGGGGCAGGTACTTTGTGAGCAGCGGCTACTGCCGCTAAAGAGGAAGAGGGTGTCACTGCTGGAGGAGAAGTTGTTGGAGACACTCTCTTGCGAGTAGAAGCTGTTTTCTGTGGGCTTTTCTTTTTCTTTTTCTGAGGTTGTGACCTGGTCTTGACACCCTTGCTCTTTTTCTTTTTCTTCTGGGTACGTTTGGGTGTGGCTTTTTTCTTGGGGACAACTTTGGGAGCATTAGGATCCCATTTTAAGAGGGAACGAATGATGACACCTCCTAAAGATCCACTTCCTCCAGGTTTCAAAATGATTTGCTTTTTGGTTTGAGTGTCGATGCGAGGATCGGCTAGTTGCGTCAAGGCAACTTTGTTTCTCTCAAAAAAACGTTTGGTTTGATGTGGAATCTGAATGATGCCTTGCAGTAATTGACGTGCTGTCACCGTAAACCATCGTAAGACTTCTTTGAGACTAGCTTCTAAGACACGAGCGCGTATTTGTGGATTTTTTTCGCGACTGATGCCGTACAAGGCACGAATCAATTTAATGGGAAGATGAGACTGAAGGGATGTCATCTTGACAATGTGTGAGACAGAGTCCAAGTGACCGAGGTTTTTATAGATTTTTTGGGGTGATTAAGTCGACGACGAGGACGTGTACACGATAGGTCCTCCGTCTTGGCACCAGGGGTGAAACAGATGGGTACGAAATCGTAAATAATCGGGAGTAGTGGGTTTTAAATCCACGAGTAAATAAGCGTGTGAGGTTTGAGTGGCATCGTCGTACGCATGAATCAGCCAAGGCGTTCCTAACTGTTTGGCTAAGACTTGTACTTGCGATTTATCTCTAGGGCTTTTAAACAACACCAAGTAATGAGCATTGAGACTGATGGTACGATGGGCTTTACTTTGTTGAAACAAATTTTGGGTAATGTAAATGACACTGGCATTACGATGATGCCCTTTGCGCGTAAACCAGAGTTTAATTTCTTCTTCGTCTTCTCCTAACATGTCGTCAAAAATAACCAAATGAGTTTGACTAGGGTCAGACACGATTCCGTCGTCTTCGACAGGAATGCCTTCCACAAAGACGATGGAATCGCCTTGACTTTCTCGCAGAAGGCTGTACGCCGATTGCCACTCTTTATAGCACCACACGATTCGTTGGAGGAGGACGATCGATCAAATGATGTTTATGTTCGATCAAACGTTTGACAAATTCGGTTTTGCCTGAACCGCTAGGTCCAGCAATAAGCATGTTAAAGGGATGGCGAAGATACAAGGCCTCCCAACTAGTCCGATCTATGTGTTCGTCAATGACTTTGACAGTGGAGGAAGAGGGAGCAGAGACAGTAGAGGTAGCCATAGTAGTAGTGTAATAAAATGTCACTTGTGACACGAAGACAGACAAGACAAGAGTTTTTATACTTTTTCAGGACACGTTTATTGTCATCGTTAATGGTGAACAACACGAAAGACAAAAATACATAAAAGCCATATGGTTAAGTACAGGAATAAAAAACACAACAAAACGACCATAGTGGAATATAAACAAGTCTCTGTACAACACTTTTTGTGATCAAGAGGTGAAATCGTAGGAGTAGTGTGTAATGTTCTGAGAGTCTGTACATTTCTTGGTTCAGTCACACAAGGGTCCTCCCGAAATGGTCTTTCAGGAATGTCGATGACAGTCCTGTCTTGAAGAGAGTGGTTTTCCTCGGTGACAGACTGTTCTTCTGGTATTGACACTAACACAGGTTTAAAAGTGACTTTTTTCACGGAACGTTTTAATGTTTTAGGATTGCAAATCTTTGGCATAGTGTGCCACTTCTTTAGTCCAAGCCTATAACCCCAAACTTTTCCAGTCACGTACATCTGTCCAGTGAGGGTGTAAATCACAAGCTACACACACGTCGTCGTACACATCTTCAGTGCCTAAAAGTTGACGAATCTTGTTTTCCCGTAGAGGTTGAGAAGTATCCAAATGAAAGCGCAAAACTTTGAGCAGAATGAGTCTCTCGTGTACATTTAAAGGGACCACTTTCATGTTTTGTTTTGGAGTAATAGGTACTGTTCGTAAAGAGTCCACAAAGAATCAGCTGGTAAACGAAATCCCAGAAAGCAAGTCACTAAGACACACACTACACGTCGACCCCAATTCAATGGAGACAGTTCTCGTAATAGGCGATGGTAATCCTCCACCGTTTGAATACTGTCATTGATTTCCTTCCACGGAATCTGTTGTATCACGAATGATAAAGGTCGTGGCATGGTAGAACGTTTTTATACCCTCTTTTTTCGGCAGCTATAAGTGTACTTTTTGCACAGAAGTGGTCGTATTCCGTCGACGTATTCAAAATATTTAGTCACTAACTTGCACAACACACGTCGTTCATAAGTTCTCTCTTTAACTAAGTTTACATTGTGTACAAGATATTGGTAACCCTCTAACTCTTCTTCTGGAATTCGATGCACTAAGTGTACCTGGTAGTAAAAATAATCACTATCAACAACACAATCCTTCTCGCTCACGAGTAGTTGATCAATGTCTGACCACTGGAACACTTTCATCAGAATCAATCCTCTTATAGCATTTAGGTACCAGTGGTTCCAACATCGGTGACGTAACGGATGCAATGATTCTTTTCGTTTCACTTGTATTTTGACGAACTCACAGTAAATGCGTTCTCTCAATTCCACAGGCAAAGCACGAATGTTCTCTTGCAAAATATCCATAACCATGTCAGTCAAACACTTCTCCTAGAGCGAAAGTAATGAACGTATTGAGTAATTTCTGACCACTGCCATTCCAGGAAACGGTCAAGAATGTCAATAAAATCTTCAAATGTAAATGGTCTAAAGCGAAATAGTAGAACGAACGCACCCTTGATCCAGAGAAATCGGACTTGTTTGTTGACTTTGGTCAATTTCCTCTTATGAATTTCTCGACACAAATGTTCTACAGTCACTAATTGAGATTTGGCTCTGGCAAGTCCCTGCCAAATGTCCTTGTAGATCTTCTCTTGCAATTCGTTTGGTAATCTTTGAAGATTATTTTTTACATTGGGTTTAAATACTTGTCTAGGGATTGTCCAACGTTTGACTCCTAACTCCGTAGCTAGCTTTTTACACAACATGGTAGGGTCACTTCAATGACGAGGTCCCACTAAAGGCAGGTAGTGACACTCTGGAGACCATCGAGCATGTTCCAGGTAAGCGCAATCTTTCTTTTCCCATTCGTGAAGTGAGACACCGCAACTGAAGCACTTGACTTTATCTCCTTCGCCCAAGTAGAAAAATCCAGCTCTGGCTAATTCTTCGGGGATAGGTCCTCCTAGATATTTTGGCCATTTTCCTTGGAAGGTTTGCAATCGACTTTCAAAATCACAGTATTCTGGCAAACGCACAGGGAACGAATATTCGTCTTTCACAGGTTCATTTCGATGAGGGTACGGTGAAATCCTTAGGAGTTTGCTCAGTTTTACATGACATCCGTAGGGTGGTAGTCGCATGGTTTCCTGTGGAGGTGGACATCCACCATGAAAACCAGTAAAGTGAAAAGGTGTGCGATAACGAGTGGCATCTCTTTCACATCCGTCAGGTTTGACACGTACAGCATCACTTTCCATGGTAGGTATGGTAGTAGAAGTAGTAGTTATAGCAAAGTTCCCATGATGATGTGGTACTGAATCACTAAGGTCATAGCGTACGGCATCCCTACCATCGCAAGGCACAGCATCGTACTCGAGTTTGCTCTTACTGGATACTTGCTGTGTGAAAGGATTCATCTTTCTCGATTGGCGTTTGTAGTCACAATGAACTATCGGTCTTGAACGTTGTCCCTTTTTATACTAGTCGTAATGAAGTCTCGAGTTTGTACATCGTTCTTTTATGACCAGTTTTGGAAGTCTTCCTTTCTTTCTTCTTGGACATCGGTACTACCTTCTCTAAGGTACCGTCATACCTGAACCGTAGTGTGACGGGTGGAAATGCCATAGAAAGGTAAGGACAATGCGGAGACCATTGAGTATGTTCCAGAATAGCTGAATCTTTATAGATACATCGATCCATACGCAACTTCAGACCACAACTGAAACACTGTACTTCATATCCCAATCCAGTCTCAGGTCCCAAGTAGACAAACCCTGTTCTAGCTAAAACATTCGCAGTAGGTAATTCTTCCCTATCCGTGGGCCATTTTTGAAACGTTTCCAGTCGACTGGCACAACTGCAATAGTCAGGCAAGAAAACAGGAAAATGGTATGGTTTGAACTTGGAGTTCTCTGTGGGTTTCTCACTCGATTCTTGCTGTGTCGAAGTCATCCTTCTTGTTGGTGACTATCGTCTTGGAACCATTTTTTATACCAGTGTGTCCGTACGGTAAAGTGAAGTGATTGGGAAGTCGTACTCGCTTCTGGTACACGATTTGATAAACTTTTTCCAAGGGTCGACTGAAGATTTGGTGTGTGGGTAAACGTACAATCTTATGCGGTTCGTGGGTGGTCACTTTAAAATTTCCATCCTGTCCAGACTGCAAGGCTTCTTTCAAGACGCCAAAGTTCACCACTCGACTGGTGCGATAATTGAGAGTCAATCCTTTCACTTTGCACTCCGTGTGCACATCTCCTTGTGGGTTACGGTATTCGTAACCGTAATTTTTGGGACCGCCACTTGCAAAACCGAGAATCTTGTCGTCGGGATGCTCATCCGTCCAGGCTCCTAAACGGTCTCCTTCGATGACAGGGTGAGGTTGACCCAGGCGATCAATGTAGTTGCAACTGTCCGTGTCAAAATACAGCACACGATCTCCTAACAGTTCTAAAACTTCGTACAGATTTAAGCGAGCATGGGCTGTCACGTAAGCCGCAATGATGACATTTCCAAATTCGTCGGCTTCTACAAAGTTCAGTTCTTCTTCGTAATTGATTAAGAGTAAGTCCTCACGAACGACGTCCACATGTTTCATGTATTTGGTTTTGTCGTGAATCATCTGCAAGTATCGGAAAGGTTCTGTCAAATACTCCGTCTTGGGTAAACACGGCCGTTGTGCCATTTTTCCCCACAAACAATTCAACATCACTTTGGCAAACGATCGCCTTCCTTCGTTTTTCTCGATGTGGTCTAAAGTGATGCCTTCCTGCTCCCAGTATTTCTCTTTGAACTGTGTTTGGTCTTCGGGAGTGTGACACCAGGAAGGGTAGCCGCTAGCTTCTTGTTTCAGTTTCAAAAAGGCATTCACGTAGTCTGCAAAAATGCCTTTTTGAGTCTCGTTGCCCTTGTGGTATTTTTCTGTCTTGGGAAAGTGGTAAATTTCGTACACTTCTAACAGTTGGTATCCCAAGTCCAGAGCTTTAAACAATTCCACGCTGACCCACGTTCCCGTCAAGGCGCGTTCTTCCTGAGTGTGCTGACAAGGGTGGTCTTGGTTGCACGTTTCAGCACAAGTACGACACAAGGGAAACATCAGTTTTCCTTGGCAATGATGTGGTAAAACGGGATGGTACAAGTTCGTGGGAGGCAAGACTTTGCACTTGATCAATCCTTCGTATTGTCGAATATTGTCCACGTCAATGTGTTCCGTCAGCAATTGTGGGTACCCTGCGGGAAAGTGGCAATATTTGCACACGTACGGATACAGAGAACACACGTCCAAGTATTTGATTTCTTCTCCTTTCTCTTCGTCGGCTTGGTACAGCAAACAGGTGGCATTCGTCTGTCCTCCGTACAAACTGTCCCGTGGGTTCAGAGGGTCCACCAGCTTGTAACTTTCCACGATGCGCTTAAACTCGGGATCGGTTTTTAATCGCTGATCGTACTCGTGTTCCCACATTTCCACTACTTGGTATCCTTGCTCTTCTAACTTCAAGCGTCGCTGACAAGTGGCCTGGTACAAGTCTTCCATGGTCTGTTGTAAAAACTGGTTTTTAGTGTCACGTTGAGGGTAGCAGATGGGACATCCGTGAAATAAGCATCCGTTAAACTCGTACACGATTTGAGGGTTTTCTAAGTCCCAGCCGTCTACCGAATACCTTCCGATGGTCTTTTCGCCTCCTCCGTTGCGAGCGTGTTGGATCCATTTGTCTTCCTTGTCACACAAGTAATGTAACCAGCGTAGGGCTTTGACCGAGTATTGACGTTTGACAAAATTGGTCGTTTGAGGACTGATAACAGCTAGGGTGTTTTCGGGCATGAATCGTTGACGATACACTAAGGAACACGCTTTGGCAATAGTGCAAGCTTCTTTCAAAGGATCGATCCCTCCGTGTTCCATGAACAGTTCTCGAAATTTCCACAGCAGCGACGTAAAATGTCTACGTCGGAACGACAATATTTTAACATTTCTTCTTGAAAGTCAAAAGGGTCCGAAGCGTGAGTCTGGTACCATGCGTAGAAAGCTTCTCGTTGTTCGGTACGCATGTTGTCGGGGTCGTAGTAGTGAGCCTCAGGCAAATGGGGTAGAACGGCGTGTTGATTGGTTTCGGTATTGAAAAAGTGCGGAAAATAGCTTTTGGCCATTTCTGTCATGCCAAACGTTTTAGGCATGCGGCTCAAAGGCATAGCCAAGTAACTCATTGAATCTTTAAACTGTACTTGACCCACTTGCATGGAAATGATTTTGACTCCGTTCAAAGTTACTTTCGGACGTTCGGTACTTTGTTCCGTATAGTATCTCAACAGAAATTGTCCATCGTATCCCGAGAAATTGTGAGCCATCACCGTGGCATGGCGATGACAATCTCCGTAACGTTCGATATCTTCTTGGCTCCACGTTTCGTCGATAGGGTCTAAGATCCATTGGGCAAAATCGGCCAGTGTGTTTGGTCCTCGAAAGATTTTTTCACGTCCTCCAGGAATCTTGCTGCAGTGAGGGCAATGAGCCAAGATAGGCTCTTGGATGCACTTCTCGCACGCTCGGTGAGCCACGCAGAAATTAGGAATGTGAATGCCAGTCTCTTGCATGCATTCGAAATCGAAAAAGATGAAATTCCCTTTCTTCTTCTGGTCATTATCTTCTTCTTCTTCATGTTTAGAATGGTATTTTTGAATGTAGCATTGGTGTTCCAAGTCCACGATTTGGCGACAAATGTGACATCGTTTCTTTCCTCGACAAATGTGTAACTTGACACTATTGGTACGTATGCCTTGTCCACAAGTAGGGCACAATCTCAAGAGCTGACAAGCACATTTCTGCTGTGAACCTTGCGTCTTTAGGTGTTGTTGGTAACAGGCAGGACTGACAAACGTGCGCTGACAAGCAGAGCAATGCACTCGTTCTTGTCCTTCGTCCAGACAGGGTGTAGAAGCTAAACATCCTGAGCATTTCGATCCGCAATGCTTATGTTGCTCTCGATTGTTATAGCCATAGTCACATTTCTCACAGTAATAACTGTATGACAGGAATGCAGTGATACTGGTAATGGTATCGAAATGTTCGTCGTGATGATAGACGTGAATGTATTTTCCGTCTTTAAAATCTTTACCTCGAAACAACAGAGGTCCGCGCACTTCTTGAGGGTGAACTTTCAAGGTGTAACGTGGAGCCAAGACGTCTTGCAACTTTTGCATTTCAGGAATGCCACAGGGTGTGTCTTTAGCTAACCCCGCTTGCTGTAACAGGAGTTCTGCTTCTTTTCGTTGTTTGGCTCGGTCCGATTGTTGAATAGTTTTCCAGGCTCTTTTCCATTCTTCCGTGTCGTTCTTGTCGGCATACGTTTGTCCCACCACGATGGCACGGGCTAAACACATCTTGTCTTTTGGATTGTTAATTTGGACGAGGCTACGCTTGAGGTTACGCAAGTTGTCTACCAACATCAACTTTTTTTTACCTGTCCCTTGGGGAAGAGACACGTGGGTCATGTACAGTGTCGCTTTTCCGTCCGTGATGTGAAATTTGTCATTGGATTGTTGTACGTGTTGAATCTTGTCCATGATTTTGGAAGGTGTCAATTCTGTTGGACTGCTAAACTCGATCCAAACGGGAGACTTCAAATTGTCGTGATGAATAGAAAGTCTCAAGCGATCGTCTTCTTTGGCTCGACATTGCTGTTTTAGTGTGGTTAACAAAGAATCCCACACATCGGTGATGAACCCTTCTGCTTTTTCCAAGGGTACGTCAGACTTGAAATCTTTAAACTTCACCGTGTACGTGTAGGCTGTGGTTCTAAATTTTCTGGAAGAGCGTTTGTCCGTCTCCCGAATATGGTAGTACTGTTCAGGGTTTACTGATGGTAATGGACTTTGATTTGGTGTACACTGTTTAGGCTTCGATTCTGGTTCACTCATCTCATCTTCAAAATCGCTGGCATGAATTTATGCCAAGACTTCAGCTACTGTGCGAGGCGATAAATCACGTTTCTGCCTCTTACTTTCTTCTCCTTTCTTTTCGAAATGATGCGATCGTTTCATCTTGATGGCAAAAAGTCAAATGACTACCTGTGAAACACCATGAACCCCTATATATATATCCATGTCAGACTAGGGTATATATAAAGGGCTAGTGACTACCTTCTCAGTATTCATTTCACTCTCAAGCCGACCAGCACAATGGAAGAACCCACACAGATCGAACTTCTGATTAGAGCTTTGCGAGGTGTCATACGAAAGTTTTCTTCAGACAAGCCGACGGACTACTCTCCTTCCTTTCGAGATAAAAGTAAAGATACTTGCTATATCTGTCAAAAGAAAGGGCATTGGGCTACAGAATGTCCAGACCGTCAAAGAAGCAAGGCCATTGTCAAAAGAAACAAAAGTCAAGATACCTGTTATCATTGTCAAGAGAAAGGACATTGGTCTTCAGAGTGCCCTAAGAAGCAACAGGAGCAGAAGAAGGAGGAGGAAGAAGAAGAAGAAACAGAAGTGACCTCGGCAAAAGAAGAACCCCGACACGTTCAGAAAGAGAAGACAGAAAAGAAAAGAAGACGAGAAAAATGTGAGGAAGAAGAAGACGAAGAAGAGGAAAAAAGTGTAAAAGTGAAGAAATTGAAAAAACAGAGAGAGTGAAAGAAAAAAGACACAGAAGAAATCTATGAACTTTTTTAAAAGTGTTGTGTTGTGTTATGTTGTGATATTGAATTGTAAAAAATTTGTAACAGAATAGACCAAACTGAAAAAAACGTAAGTGTCTCTTGGTTTTCATTATTTAGAAATAATAAGGACCTACACTCATACACTCACAACACGTACATCATAGGGTTAAAGAAGGGATTTTGAGTTTTAATTGATTTTGGCAAAATGAATAGTCACTCTTTTCGAGAGTATTGGGTAGCCCTGAAAAGGACTGTTGAGTGTTTGTTTTTTTCCTTAGAACAAACTCAGGAACGAGAATCAATTCGCTTTAACTGTCTTAAGCCTTTGCCACGGCCAAGGCCTACTTGTGGACTTGCTCCTGTCAATGATTTAGTAGAAATCACTAGGGGTGGTATCTCTGGTGTAGTCACAGGGTTAGGTTGTTTGGCTCGGGAAGGTCTTTTTCTCTTGGGTCGTAATAAAGAAGTCTGATACATTTGTTTCAGACTTCTTAACTCGGCCAAAATGTCCAAGAGTACCGTGACCGTTTGACTTTCGCTGTTCTCCTTCTCTCCTAGACTTTGTTTCTTCTCTACTGCTTCTTCTTCCTGTTGTTTCCTTCTTGCCTCTTCTTCTTCTTCTCGCTGTTTCTGTTCAAGAAGAAATGCTTGCTCTGCTTCTTTCTGCTGCTGTAAAAATTTCTCCAATTCTTCTTTCTGTCTTTGTTTAAAATCGTCGACACGTGGTAATGAAGGAGAAAGTGGCGAAGGTACTGGTACCGGAACAAATTCTTGGGAAGAAGATAAAAAATCTACTAAATCCCAGTTGAAATCAACCTCTTCGGGAAGTAGCACTGTGTTCACTTTGGTAGCTGCTGCTGTACCATTACTTCTCGTCTCCACAGCAGGTGCACCCCAATTCACTGTCTTCTTAGGTTCCGTCATGTTTCACAAAACAATACCGCATCGATTCACTGCGCACAGACGCTAGTGTGCCTATATAGGAAATGTGACGTCACAGGTAGCTCTCTTCGGATTGGAAGACAGACTCCGCGAAGTGACTGAATTTTGTAACGCGTGTTGGGATTGGTGAACCCTTTCAATCCGTTTCGATCCGGTCTTCCACTATAAATAAACGCGGTTCACTTCATTCCCTTCACCTGTTCTCATCACAGAGAAGATGTTGATCGACGTAGAATCCTCTACTTTGGTACCCTCAATGCTGTTCCGTACAGACTTACCCATGTATGTGAAAACAAAATGGACTGTCATCCGGATCACCGGTGCCACTATTTGGAAAAGAAGATGTTATGTGGAAAGACAAGGCTGTCTTAAGCGGACTCTCATCTACGGACTAGAAGTGAGACACAGTTTAAGAGAAACTTTGAGAAATTTGAGGAAGAAAAGAAGACCTATGCGATGTCCTGTATGTTAACGGAATGGTGTTAACATAACATAACAAACAACGGCCCTTTTCAGGGCCACTTCCAATGCCTCGAAAAGATCTTAATTTTCATTTTGTTTCCAACCTAAACTAATATATATAAAACCCTTCCTCTACTAAAAAACACGAACGCTCTTGATTCGTGTTTGTCTATAACCCTCTCTCAGGTAGCCTGACATCACAGTACTTCTCTTTTTGCTACATTGTTACCAGTGTGACGTCATGCCACCTGTCGCTTATCGCTATACAAACCCACAGTATACTAGTCGCTATACAAAATTTCCATTGACGCTATACAGGCCCAGGGTGTGCTAGTCACTCTACCCAATTTTCATTGACGCTATACAGGCCCAGGGTGTGCTTGACGCTATAGGGGCCCAGGGGGGGTCTGTAATGCTAATTCCCATTGACGCTACGGTAACCCCTATTACTACTGACAAGCGACCTTTCAGTTCCTTTTCTCTGATAAAATTATTAAGTGATTCTTCTGGACGTTTCATTTTTTCAGCGATATTTTCCTGTGCGTTTTAAAACACAGTATTAAATTTTATCTGGCACCAGATTAATGGTTTTTTTTCCTTCATTAACGACTGTGGATTGCCCTTGTAAAGGAAGATTGATCAGAAACTGTAGGCAAACCGCATTTGGTTGTGAATTCGTCATTTTAGGTTATATACAAATAGCTTATTCTTAGGATATGATGAATTTCTGAAAATGATCAGGATGGGGAACTATGAAATCGTAATATATAAATGAACCCGTTGCTGATTTCAGGGAAACAAAAAACACCATTAATTAATTTTGGTACCTTCTAGAATTAAAAAAGAAATAATACACTGCAGAGTTTAGATTAAGAATTCATCGTTAAGTTTTGAACTGAGTATTCTCACAGAACTCACAAAAGAATGCTAACTTCTACTTCATGTTATGCATGCAAATAAAAGCCTTCTATTAACTACACTTCTATTAAAAATAAAACTACACTTTTGTTAAAAATAAAACTACACTTCTATTAAAAATAAATGCCTTAATTCGAGGTTGTTTCAAGTTGCCTTTATTTCTAGAAAGTCACTTCATTTTAAAATAGTTATATTTACTAATATCGTATCATTTAACTTCGATCATTTCTTTGCATGCACACAGTTCTTGAACATTGTTTAGAAGTACCATTAGAACATAACTTTACATGTACAATTAGAACTAAACTAAAGTTAGAACATAGTTTTGATAGTACAATTAGACCATAGCTTTGCATGTACAATTTAAACATAAATGTGTGTGTGTACAATTTGAAAAATGTGTTATGTACATTGTTACGAGCCTGTGCTGTCAAAATAAGTAACAGAAAAGAGTGAAGACAACAAGCTTTGTGTTACGTATTCCCCAGCTTTGTTGGGGGTGGACTGTAGTGGAATATTGGTTATCGTTATCTAGAGGGTGATCGCCTTCGGTGTTATTGCCCGGATCGAGTAAATATCAATATAAAGTGTGAAACTTATAGGTGGGATAGATAGAGATCTGAGCAGATATATAAAACAGAATGACACAAGCCCCCGTACATGGAAAAAATAACAATTTAATCAATTACAGAAACAACCATGATAATGCATTACAATAGGAAGATACACTTCTTTTTGATATAAATCATTCACCGAATTTCAAAACACAAATATACTTATATAAATAGCCGATCTGTTTTAAATGATAGAATTAGTTCATCACAGAATCGAGTGAACAATCGAAGTCATTGCCCTGGTACAACTTCATAACCTGATTATTTCTGGTTCATTCCAAATTCACTGTGACTGTTTTCCAACTTTTCTGGGACTGTTCGTCTTGGTCCTTTCCATTTTTTCCTTCTCCAAACGCTCTATTGTCTCGCCTCTTTCGGCCCTTGAACTTGTGTGGGTAGGTGGATATGTAAGTACGTGATACGTAGATACTTCGATAGGTCGGTGCGTGGGTCCGTCCGTAGAGCTATTTCACCTTCCAAAAATAAACAAAGAGGCAACTTAAATCTTCTGTCAGATATCCTACTGGGAATAGATCATTACTTCCCCGTCTTGACATGTTAGATATAGTTCTATCGGAATTCAAACAGACACCAAAGGCTATCTGGTAAAGCTAAACATGGCAGATCATAAATAAACCTAGTTTCATAAGATTAATGTACTTCCTAACGGCTATTTCATCCTGACTCACATTAACATCCCCCGAGACATCAGTTCCGGTCTCGTCTCAATTACACAAATGAATGAATGAAATTCATTACATGGCTTAACTACGTTATTTCTAGCGAATACACACATTCAAGTCTTTAGCATATATAAAATCTCACTTCATGGTTTAACAACGTTAATTTCTGTCAATACGCACTCAAGTCTTTATCATACGTGAAATCATCTAAGGTCGGTGAATTCACACGGATTCTCTTAACTCATATCAACTAAGGTAAGGCATGAAATTCTTAGATACATATTTTCCTATTACAATCAAGACGACACATTCAAACAATTCGTCAAACTTATATAAAGAATATCAGTGTACGGATTCATATAGATGAACTCACACGGTTGTATTCATATCAAGAAAATTGATCTACGAATTTAAACAAATAAATTCATGCAAATATAAGCAAATAAATCAAACAAATCATTATATTGATATCAACGAATTACATGGGACTGGCGCAAAATACCTTGTGTTTTCAAGCTTCGCTCGCTTCCACCGCCAAAGTCGTGTCCGTTGACTTTTCAGACATCCGATCCCTTGGATAATTATTTTACGAGTGAATTTCTTCTAAATTCAAACTCGGAGTCTCCTACCTTTGTTTTCTCGTGCAGCAAAGTGTAGACTGACTAAACGTTTGTGATGGGACATATTAAAACCAAGGATTTCGTGTGGGAATCACGCCCCTTATCTAGCGTAACCAATCCGGATTAAATATATCTCCCGCCTTTTCTACTAGGTGCTAAATTTGTCGTCTGCCTGACCTCTAAATTCCCAAATAACTAATTCTGGAAAATTTCAAAATCTGACAATTCCGATACAAGATCAGTCTGTCTGACGGTTAAATTAACGAATGTTTAATTAAGACTCGTTCTCTTGCATGATACAGACATTACAAATCCGTGCGTTATGGTGATTTAAACACGCGCCGGTCCCCATAAATCTAATTAATCGTTCACCTGCCCAAATTAATGTGCTCTTCATAGATGGACAGAAATTTGCACCCTTACACTTTGTACACTTTAACAAATACTTTATTTCCCTAGAATACAGAGTGAAAAATTAAGACAAAAGAACTTACGGTTTTACGAATTAATTCCAAAAATAATCCAAGAATTAAAAATAGAAGTCCCAGTAATAAAAAGTTGTGAATGAACTGAGTTCGAATCCCGATGAAATCCAAAATTGAAGGCCTTGACGTCTGTTGTGTCAACAGTCCTTTGTTGAACCACAGAAAATATTATTCCAGCTTTGAATTCAGTATAACTTCCAATAAATGTCTTTATCCAAGAATTTTGTCAGAGCACTTATGTATTTCCAGGGAAAAGAATCACTTGAATAAAATAATTTGAAGAAAATAAAAATTCAACCCAAACTGGTCACAGCATAAAAACAACTTAACGTGTCAATTGTTAGAAGCCCAACTAACAAACCTCTATCAAAAGCAACAGTTTATTCGACTACCTAAGACGCAAAACATATTCCCGGATGAGGGTCAAAAGTTCATTCTTCTGGAAAAAATAGAAGTTTGTAACAATAGATACCTGCTACTTGTCACGTAATCCAGGTATGACCTTGACTTAACTTAATGATTCTTACTCTGAGAAAGAAAAAAAAAATTTTAAAAAATTGTTTACCAAAATTGTCGCTGATTTTGAAACGAGGTCAGCAACTAGATACATTGTTTCTATTATTAGTTGCTTATCAATGAAATAAAAAAATATAACAGTCAGGTCAAACAGAACTGAACTCAAATTCTGGACAATCAAATCCAGTAAATAAAGTTGCATTACAATAGCATGTAATGGAATTAAAAATTTAAAACTAAGAAAGAAATAATTAAATTAAATATACATAACAACATCTATATTACGTGTGTTAATTTTCGTGAATATAGACTGTAATGGTCATTTAGTAAATAACATATTAAATACTAATTTTCTTTATGATTGTGAAATCGAACTTTAAGATGAAGTAATTTAAATAAACACATTCCATAGTTCAAGACTATACGCTTTAAATTTATTAAAGTAAATACGATGATGTCATTGAGTTTAAGTCATGGGTTTTCTTGAAATACCGGGATGACCTTATTCATGATTGGCTAGCTGCTAATGTACCTGACCTTGCTGACAAAGATGGATTGATCTAAAATGAATATTCGACTGTCATTCGTTTCTGTATTATGTCTTAGATTTTTATATAAGGGGTGATTTACGGAGAATTAGGTATTCCTGGAATAAACATCATTCTTTGAGGAGTAATATAGTTGTGATCATTTGAGAGGATTTATTTAGTTCAATTATTCAGTGGAATTACATAGTGCTCAGACTTTAAGTTTTAATAGCTATATTGGAGTTACTGTGAATTCCTTTAAAGACATTTTGAATTATAGCATTGTGATACATCAAGTTTATTGGCACATCAGCACAATATATTGAACTTTATTTGGAATACCACTGGAACTCATTTGGAATGCTCAATACTTTTAGACCTGTGATAGAACCTTCGGACTATTTTGGATTTAATTCACCATGCTGTAAGCTACTTTTAATTTTTCACTTTGTATTTCAGGGAAATAAATTATATTTTGAATTTTACTAAACTTGCTTATTTTCTATTACTTAGTGTAAGACTATAGAGTCGTAATAATAGTTTCTCATGTACAGATAGAACATATCGTAACATATCTTTATGTGTACAATTTGAACAAACCTTTGCATGTACAATTAGATTATAGCTTTGAATATACAATTAGAGCATAGTTTTGAGTGTAAAATTAGCATAGAGCTTTGCATATTCAATTAGAAGATAGCTTTGCGAGTACAATTAGAAATCGCTGTGATAAACCCAAGTCTGAAAAGAGCAGAAGACAGCTTTACAGATACAGTTAGAAGATATCTTTGTAGGTACTGTTAGAAGATAGTTTTGCAGGTACTGTTAGAATATAGCTGTGCATGTACAATTAGAACTTAGCTTTGCATGTACAATTAGAATACAGCGTTACGCGAACAGTTACAACCTATTTTTGCACGCAGTTAGAAGAAAAATTTGCATGTACATTTAGAACATAGCTTTGCATGTGCAATTAGAATACAGCTTTTTACATAGTTAGACTATAGCTTTGCCTGTAAATTTAGGACATAGCTTTCCTGCCTAAAGTCAGAATATATATTTTCACGCACATATAAAATATAGTTCTGCGTATACATCTAAAAGATGTGCATGTATGGTTAGCAGATAGTTTGCACATACAGTTAAAAGTTGACTTTGCACGTACAGTTTGAACATAGCTTTGCATGTACAGTTAGAAGATAACTTTGCACGTACAGTTAGAAGACGGCTTTGCATGTACAGTTGGAAGACAGCTTTGCATGTACAGTCAGAACATTTATTGAATGCTGTTGCAAAATGGAGATGTTGAATACATTTCTTTGTTTTTCTGCAGAGAAGAAAATCACTTACAAATCTAAGTTTGAAAAAATGTTTTTATTTTTGTAGCCGGTTTTACACATTGATTAAAAATTATATATATATATATATATATATATATATATATATATATATATATATATATATATATATATATATATATATATATATATATATATATATATGTTGCTTTTAAAACAGTTTAATCACGCTTTTCATATATTTTTTTTCGCCGACACTTTTGAGTGGCGAGACATTGTTAGTACTCTTCGACGTTATCACCGTTAAGAGAGCTTTGATATAAAGGAAATCTGATAGACACTACTACGAGGTCGTGTTCTGTTCACCTTTCCATTCACGAATCCGACTACCTCTTTCTTATTTATAAAAGTGTAAAACTTGATTTTGAACACACAGTTTCTAAAAATAACTCTGCCTAACACGAAATCAACAGTTAATCTGATAAGTTTCTAAAAAGTATGTGGAGCAGAAACTACTGCGATCGACAAAACATGTACCAATTTGCTGTGCCTGTTAAATCTTGTTTTTCCTAAATGTTTTGCAAGGCAATTATAAGGTAATTTAATGTTGTCTTTAAGACAACATTAAGGAGTGGACAGGAAATTCCCCAAGGGCAGTAGATAACAGAGAAAGATGGAGAGAATTGGTTGTGAAGTCATCTGTGGTGTCCCAACGACCTCTTCGGTTACAGGATTGATGATAATGGGGCACAACGTTTCAAAGGCCAGTTACACAAACAAGGCAAGAACGGATCACCCCAAAAAACTTAATTTTATTTACAGAATCTGCATGATGTTTGATAGTAGATATTTGCAGAAACGACGCAGTTAGAATATAGGAATCTAACTGATGGCGTACGTAAGTAGGTCAGTAACCTTAAAATTGTGTTTGACTCTTATGTATCGTCTAAATATGGTTCTAGAAATTTTATTTTTCTAAATTAGGTTTTCTTTCTTTGTGAAATTATGTTTTAAACGCTCTTAGGCTGGTTTTCCACCAATTATATTATATTGACCACCTTATGTTTTCTACCAATTACATTATATATAATGCATTACGTCTTACATTCTTTAGTGTACCGCTCAGTATATCTTCATTGATCAATGAAACTGTTTGGAATGAACAAGAACAAAAAAGATTTCAAGCATAGCATCACAGTGTTGCGCTATTAATGACGGCCACAGAGTATCACCCAGTTGCGCTATATACGACTTCCTCAGAGCACCACCCTATTACGCTATTTACGACTACCGTGGAGTGTCACACTGTTGCGCTATATACGACTTCCACTGAGTATCACCCTGTTGCGCTATATACGACTTCCACAGTGTGACACACTGTTGCGCTATATATGACAGCCAAAGAGTGTCACACTGTTGCGCTTTAAATGAGGGACGCAGAGTTTTCCTTTTATGCAATTATCCAAAAAAGTGTTATTATCATAATATTTAGTTATCTATCAAAAAATTTTCTGCAGATATTAGATAATAAAATATCATCATCATCATCATCAATCCCTTAACCCAAGAGGTCCTTGGGACACCACAGTTGACTGCACAACCAATTCTCTCCATCTTTCCCTGCTCTCTACTGCCCTTTGGGAATCTCCAAAGCCCATGCCTGTCCATTCCTTAATGGTGTCTTCCCACCTCTTTTTCTGTATGCCTTTTCTTCTGCACCCTCACACTGTGCCTTGCAAGATTGTTTTTGCCACTTCAGATGATCTTGAGACATGACCGTACCACTTCAGTTTGCTCTTTTATTTTACAGTGTTCAAGAGGTCTTCATAGGATCCGATATATCAATAATAAATAAATATAAATATAAATAATAATATGACACGAACAACAACATTTTGTATTTGATGATGTCTATTTTAATCCCTTGTCGTTTCAATCGCTTAGTTTAAGCGTCCTTATATCAAGAGATCTGGTTGCTTTTTGTTTCTGTACAACATCTTGAAGTCCGTGTGAGACAGTGGGTGTTTCCAGTCAAAATAATGTAATCGGAATTGTGATCAGGGGAGGCAATACTTTTGCCATCAAGCTTTCCTTTTTTTTTTTTTTTTCTTTTTTTTTCGATTCAGTCACATCAAGGGAAGTTCATTCTTTTATTAACGTTTTGTTAAATTGAAATGGCCATAATGTTTTTAGCAGTAGGTAATATTTTTTGAAAAGCCCAAAACATCTTGATAACAAAATGAAAGTCACTCGAATCCCAAAGAACACATTAAAACCTTTCCAACATAATATTTGTACAACATCCCGTACGGTAGATGGAAATGTCGACTAAGATATAAAAGAATTCGTTTACTATACCTTTGCATTATCTTTTTTAGTTTTTAGAGCGTCTGTTTCGGATGCGGAAGGTCACGGGTCCGAATCCTGGTCGAGTCATACCGAAGACTTATAAAAGAATGGTACTAACAGCAGCCTCGCTTGGCGCTCAGCATTAAGAGGTTGATGTTAGGACTGGTTGGCCTGGTGTCAGGATAATGTGACTGGGTGGGGCATAATGCTACATGTCTGCGTCATAATACCCCAGTGCTAGGCATCACTATAAACTGCCACACTGCAGACATCGTTGCATTATGGCGAAAGAATTTTTAAAGCTACATTAAAAGTCCGAATCACACACACACACACACACACACACACACACACACACACAAATTTTTAAAAACAATATCGTTATGCTGCAATTAGGTGAAAGTAGATACAGGGAACTTGATCAGGCAATATTTTTGCAACCACCAACCTTAATCAAAGTCGAGGACCCTGACGACTATTTTATATCCTTGCCATAGACTGAAATATCAATCGATTTTTCCTTGCTAAGCAAGAAAGAATGAATATAAAGTATCCGCGACGATGTACGATTAAAGAAAGGAAAGAAGAAAGGTAAAATGAGAACAATAAGGAAAATACCCATTGAATTACTGTATAAAGTAACTCTTACGCTTAAACAAATTTGCCATTTTTCCCAGCTATCCGTTACAATGATTTTTTGTTAAGAGCTACGATGAGATTTGCAGTTATTGACAGTCCTTCTTCTCTAATGGGACCTAAAAACAACTTATGTTACATAAATATGTTATGTCAAAGGTGAATTATTGCTTTCATTAAAGTTATTTTCCACTCGAGCGGTTTTCTTACAATCGGAAATGGAATCAGTTCTTGAGGGAGTTTGATATATCACATTCCACTGATATTCAGCACTCATAATATGTATCCAAATTTGATTTGGAGGCGGAATTTCAGAAACTTAATTTAGCGGCTTTCAACTCGTTTTATGCCGTACACATTTTCAGTTGTGCTGACCTGATTTTTGAATCTTCTTAGAGACAGATTATTGATGATAAATTTAACCTAATTAAAAAGAAAGTCTGGATAAATGATTGGAAATCAAGATTTATGTCAGTAAAGATACACAAGGTTTAGGGTCTCAGACGCAACACAGTATTTGGTTTTTATTCTCAGTGTCTTTCGAATATCAGGGACCGGGTTTACTTAGCAATAATCGACGGGTGTCTTTTTTAGTTTATCTATATGCCTTTCTTCTTGTTAAACGGGATGATAATTTTATAATGACATCTGGATAAACCCGAACAATATGAAGCCCATACTCAAGAAACAGTTTGTTGTCGCTTGAGATGCAGTATCCTGCTATTCTTAAGCGTGGTTCATTCTGCAGCTGGCCTGGCTTGATTGCTTTCACCATTTTACCATGTGTGTGTGTGTGTGTGTGTGTGTGTGTGTGTGTGTGTGTGTGTGTGTGTGTGTGTGTGTGTCTGTGTGTGTGTGTGTGTG
>JAECUM010032224.1:0-57672 GCA_016617855.1 Megalonaias nervosa
CTCCAGTGTAGTAATAAATAACAAATCTGACTGATATAATCGCCTCCAGTGTAGTAATAAATAACAAATCTGACTGATATAATCGCCTCCAGTGTAGTAATAAATAACAAATCTGACTGATATAATCGCCTCCAGTGTAGTAATAAATAAACAAATCTGACTGATATAATCGCCTCCAGTGTAGTAATAAATAACAAATCTGACTGATATAATCGCCTCCAGTGTAGTAATAAATAACAAATCTGACTGATATAATCGCCTCCAGTGTAGTAATAAATAACAAATCTGACTGATATAATCGCCTCCAGTGTAGTAATAAGCAACTGTTGTTTGATGGACGATGCATGCTCAGTGTTGCAGCTGAAAGAACGTTTAACAGGGCAAACCATCATAAAAATAGCCATCAGAAGAAAGGTGGAACTGACCAACTGACCATGGCCATTACAAATGCTGGATCTGCTTCACTATTATTAAGTACTCATGAAAGTGGGACAGGTATAAGGTGAAGTTATGACTTGAAGGAAACTTTACATTTTGCAAAATGACAGGTTGAATTTTGCAAAATCTGAGGGGCATCACAAAAATGGGCACAAAATCAAAATGGAGGGGCACTCATCAGGGTTCTGGGCCACTCTAAATACAGCATGATGAAACACTGGTGATGCTTGATGAACAATGTATGATGAGACATACCATTATCTCACTTAAGGCAAGGAAATTACAAAACTGGTATCTCACAAATAGTAGTACATTAGTAGTATACGTGGCTAGATATTGTAAAAAAAACTTGATCATATTCTTCAGTAACTCAAATTGGTCATTGTTTTTGAAAATCTGAATCTTAAAGTCATTAACAACTTATTACAGTTATTTATATAAGTTCTTATTACCTTTTTAATTTACTTCTAACAAAATTAAAAGTACAAGCCAAGAATGCATGGTGCTGAACTTTCATTACATGTAGCACATGACATAATTATCAAAAATATGGCTTCCAGTATGGTAACAAGTTTAGCCAATCTTGTACAATCACCTAATTAATATCGGTGGATCATTATCAATCTAATTCAAGATCTCTTAATGATCTAAACACAATATTTCAAGTTAATCAAAATCCGACTAGAATTAAGGCTTCCAGAATGGTAACAAGATCAGCCAATCAGATACAAGATCACCTCATTTATATATGAGGACCTCACTTATCAAGGGTCCTGTCACCCCATTTATACATGAAGACCTCACTTATCCAGGATCCTGTCACCTCATTTATATGTGAGGACTTCACTTATATGTGAGGACTTCACATATCCAGGATCTTGTCACTTCATTTATGTGAGGACCTTAATTATCCAGGGTCATGTCACCTCATTTATTTGTGAGGACTTCACTTATCCAGGATCCTGATCATATAAACATCCATTCCAAGTTTGATCAAAGGCAAATAATCAAAAATATGGCTTTCAAGGTGGTAACAGACTCAACCAATCAGATGTAAGATAACATAATGAAGATGCATAGATCTCAGATTCAAACTCATGCAAGAGCTTCATAATAAAAACTTATATTTCATACCTAATCAAACCTCCAGAGTGGTAACTAGCAAACGTTGATGGATGGACAATAGACTCAGGGTCACACTTTAAAGCCCACTTTATATAATGGCCAGGTGAGCTAAAATCTCACTTTTATAGGTATTGGTACATAATTTATGTACTTAGTTAATAATTATGGACAAATAATGATCATAAATATTTGATTGGCACATAGACAAATGCATCCAACCCTTGGACTCAAACCAAGCCTTCTACTTTCATCAATCAACTGCACACAACTAAACTGCATACAATTCCTTTATCATTACTGTTGTTGTTGAACTGAACTCCCCTTATCCCAATCTACTTGAAAAACAGAGAGTGACCAACCTGACTGCACACTTGTGTTTATAGGTTTTGGCTCCTTCATGAATGACTCTTGTCTGGTATTGTTCTTTCCTGCACATAGGACAGGTTTTTCTTCCTGAATATCTCTCAAAGGCTTGAAGGCAGGCCTGTAAAAATGATGGTAAAAGAGGTCCGAGTGTGTGTTCAAGAGGAAAATGCAGAGATTACAGAAATTATCTATGTATATAAAACCCCACTGCAAACAGAATAAATCTATATCTAGTTCTACAAGTTTTCCTACAGAGGGTCTACACTAGTCTCTTCAATAAGTCTTCTTGCATGGCTCCATGAGATCTGTACCATACCAGGGTTGGTAAACTTGCACACCACTCTCAATTACCAACAGTGCTTTGGTAAAACTTTGCAGACACCTGCAATCATTTAAAACATAAAAATGGAAACTTAAAATTTATATCATTCCACATCACTTTATAAATGGACATATACTGCTACAGGCATGTCTCAGTCAACCAGAGAAACTGTCAGTGTGAGCAAGAAGTTATCTCAAAGACATAGTACATCACCTCATCTCATCAGCCAATCAAATCACTTTTTGAAATTTTGAAAAGTACCATTTCAACATTACAATGAAAACTCTGATTTTACCAGACCATCATCTGACAGAGATCTCTCTGAATCACAAAACAGTCTGGTTGCACGAGACTAGGTCTGCAACAACTGCCACAAGAAACTAGTTACTGAATGGTCATTATATTAAATTCATTGATATATTTTCTACTTCCTGACACTATATATACCTTACATTATACACTGAAGTGTTTGCACTGCTAGTTCAAAATACACTGCATGGAGAACAAGGAACAATTATGCATATGGCAGCCCAGACTTTCCACCTACTCGGCTACAAGAATTATGCATGAGGCAGCCCAGACCTAGCACCAACTGGGCTACCATAATTAAGCAAAAGGCAGCCCAGACCAGCACTTACTGAGCTACCAGAATTTAACAAAAAGTTGGCCCAGACCTTCCACCTACTAGTCTACCAGATTAGGCACTCTGGAAGTCCCTGGGTTACAAGGCACATGATTTGTTGGACCCTGAACTTAAACTAAAACTTTAAACTTATACCTTACCTTATGAAAGACATGGGAGCAAGAGAGTAGGACCTGAAACAAAGTAAAAAGTACCCTAAAAAGTTGTAAATATTATCAGAAACAGATGGAAAAATTTTACACAGTCAAAGAAATTAACAAGCTAGAGCTCTAAGCTAGTTCTAAATTATACAATTTTGTTAAAATGTATAGCATTATACATTAAGCTGTTGCCAACCATGATATGTGAACCTAGAAGTAGCACACAGAATTAAATGCAAGCAATGTGTAATGTGTCTAGGCTCGTACAAAGTAACAAAAAAAAGAGTGAAGCCAACAAGTTTTGTAAAATTTAACAAAATTTATTTCCCTAGAAAACAATAAGTATGAAACAGGACTTACGGTTTGTGAATCTAATCCAAAAATTAATCCTAGAATTAATAATATAAGTCCTATCACTAAAAAGTTCTAAATGAATCAAAGTTCAAATCCCGATGAAGTTCCAAGATGGAAGGTGATGATGTCTTCTATAACCTGTTTTGTGTTGTCGTGTCAACAGTTCCTTGTTGAATCACTAAAGTTAATATTCCGGCTTTAGAATTCCGAATAATTTCCAATAAATGTCTTTGTCCAAGAATTCTGATGAGCACTCGATATTTCCAGGGAATTTAAATTATTTGAAACAAAAAATTCAACTCAAACTGGTCACAACACAAAAATACCTTTGAGCTCTGAAGGTATGAATTATGACTCTATTAAATCACTATAAAACGTTAGTTTTAAACGCAATTTTAGTGGTCACTTAGTTCAAATGGCACAGTAACACCATAAGCCGGCTGACACGTACGCCATGGACGAATTTGATTCTACTGAACGAATCTATAAGATTGAATAAAAATAAAAAAAGGTTGTTTACACAGAACTGACAAGCAAGCCAAGTATGACCTTGACTACGACCAATGATTTTCACTCTAGGAAAGAAATAAAAAAAATTTGTTTACCAGTTCTGAATCAAGATCAGGAACTAGGTCAGCTAAAAATACAATGTAGCAATACTGGTTATTTACCAGGGCAAAACAGAACTGAACTGAATTTTCTTGAACAATGTCAAATCCAGTGAATAAAGTTATCATTACAATAACATGTAATGAAATAAAAATAAAATAAAAAATTTAAAACTAACACACAAGTAATTAAATTACATATATGTGACAAACATTAAACCATGCAAACTTTCAATAACCTAGATCTGTGTACCCCACTGTCCCAATTAATAATCTAAGTTTAAAGCTCTGAAAAATTCATTAATAGATTTTTAAAATCTGCAAATTATTGCTATAAAAATCTAATAAGATCTATAAAAATCAATGAAAATCTGTTAATCTATGAAAATCTAATCAGATTATTTATATACACATACAACCATGCCTACTAAATTTTACTTTTATAAGGTTAAATTTTTGGCACAACTTCGCCAACATGTTTTTTTTTTCCATTTAAAAAAATTTAATTTGAAATTGTTAAAAAAAATGGAAACATTTATTTTAGTGACATGAGAATCTAATCAGGCAGCTAGATACGCATACAAACATCAATACCTGTGCTAGCTAATCAGTCCAAACAAGTCTACCATATGCACTAGTTCATCAGCCCCAACAAATGCTTAACTTGTATCAAAACCTTTTCACATGCAGTAGTAGTTAATCAACTCCAATTAATGTCTACACTATATACTTGCCCATTAGGTGAGTCCCATTGCAGACTGGACAAACCCAGATCTGCCCTCACATAATGCACTAGCAGATCATGGTCTATGCAATTTGTTAGGAGTAATCAGTAAAACAAACAAGACAGACACTGATCTGATGGTGCATTTTGCATTGACAGATTTGAGTTTATGATATTTGCAGCTAAACTTTACTTATAAACAAGTATATATGGTAACCTGCATCAAAACCAACTAAGCTAACTTTCATGCATTAAATACATTACTTCTTGCTGGAAAGGACCAAATCATGTAACCTGTCTTTTCAAAATCATTAAAAGCACACAAAGTCATCTAAATATGTTCCAAAACTTGAACCTCCCACATTCCTTTTAATCTGATTGTACACAACAAATGTTGAGTTTTATAAAATATTTAACAAGGTTATTATTTGATTAAATGCAGATGCACTATGTACTTGTCATTTGCGATTGTTATGTTTTTGTTTTGTCTTTGATCTTGAACCTTGTACCCATGTCACACTCACCTGATCTTGAAAGCCAAAATCCTCTTTACAAATGACACATGGCAGATCTGAGTCATTTCTGTCATTTGACTTAGCTTTTACACTCTGCCACTCTAACTCTGTAAGAAGCTGAGCAGGAGCATCAACCAACCCAAGTTTTTGAGCTGAAAATAAAAAAACAAAACAGCCTAATCTAACAGGTTTAATGTTACCAGTACATGCCTAAATCCTGAAAAGAAAATAAGAATAAGCCAAAGGCAATATTTCATTTGTTTTTAGTATATGCATATATATATATATATATATATATATATATATATATATATATATATATATATATATATATATATATATATATATATACACACATATCTGATTGAAAAGATGACAAATATTTAAACTTTACAACAATCCAGCAGTAAAAGTATACTTTTAATTAGAACCTAGAAATATATACAGTACATTCACAACTTTTTGGGGTTGGGTGGGGAAAATCTTTATGGTCTGAGGTTGCTACAATTCAAAAACCAATAAAACCAACAATGATCCTTCTGTGGAGTCACCCCAACTCAAATCCATGAAGTTAAAAATCAACAAACAATGACCTTTCCATGGATCCATACAGCCCCAAACCATTAAGTCAAAACCCAATAAACAATGGTCTTTCTGTGGAATGACCTTGATTCCAATCTTCTTTGGAATCATAACAACCCCAATCTTCTGTAAAATCACCCCTACACCAACCTTCTGTGGAATCATCCAAACCCCAATCTTCTGTAAAATCACCCCTACTTCAAACTTCTGTGGAATCATCCAAACCCCAATCTTCTGTAAAATCACCCCTACTTCAACCTTCTGTGGAATCATCCAAACCCCAATCTTTTGTAAAATCACCCCTACTTCAACCTTCTGTGGAATCATCCAAACCTCAATCTTCTGTAGAATCATGTCAATCCCAAATCTTCTGTGGAATCTCCCCAACCCAAATCTTCTGTGGAATCTCCCCAACCCAAATCTTCTGTGGAATCACCTCTACCCAAATCTTCTGTGGAATCTCCCCAACCCCAATCTTCTGTGGAATCTCCCCAACCCAAATCTTCTGTGGAATCACCTCTACCCAATCTTCTGTGTTCAATGGAATGACACCTACCCCAATCCATGATGCTAAGTACTAACAAAAACATTTTCCATAAAACCACAAAAATTGATACTAGTGTTGGGAATCAGTTGAAATTTAACTGACCACTCGTCAATTTTAATTGGCTGGAGTTATCTTTATATTTTTAATGAATGAATGTCATTTTTGCAAACAGGATAAGATGTCTGTATCCCAGAAAGTAGCAGTTTAACTGCGCATTTGTCATCTGTCTTGCTGTTGCTGCTAGGGTTGTCATAAAAAATTGAAAAGCTATATCAGAAGCTTTTATGCATGTAGTTTACCTTTCTTGAAAAATTTCATCAATAAAAGTCAAACAGTTAAAAGTTTTGAATCTGACAGTCTGATTAAATTATTTAGATGTACATAAGCATTTTATTTTATCTGGAAGCCATTTTTCAGATCATGAATCAACCAATACATGCCCTTCAAAACTCATATTCTATCAGAATATATCACTGCCAGATGACAGTTCTGACCTAGAGAACATCCAAACCTAAGTACATCATCTGGATATTATGAATGTTGCCTGACCCTGCCTTAGATCTCGCTCACAATTTAAATCCAATCATAATCATGGAATAAGAACAGACAGTGTATGGTGGCTAATATGCACTTCATTATGATGTCACTTGTATGTTGTTACGTGTGCCATACGCTACCTTGTAATATTGTCAGTCTTGTATCACAACACTTCAAGTACAGAATTCCTGACTTCCTCCTCCAACATATTTGGCAAAACCTTTCCATTCTACAATAAAGCTATTATAAACTGAAAAGTGATACATTTATCAAACCACAGTGTTCCCAAGCAGACATTTTACCACCAAATTTTGAGCGTTGTGGAAGTGGTGTTGTCCTCCCCAGGGGAGGTAACTCAACCTGAGGAGACTGCAACCAATATTTGGTCTGGACATAAAGTCTACTTAAAAGGTAAGCCACATTCAAAAATTTTAGACCATTCATTCAAATTTTAGACCATTCATTCAAATATGAGTGGGTGCGTTAAGCTGAACAGACTTAAAAAATGTCTGTATTGATAGCTCAACAAAGTTTTTATATTTCTGTTTGCAAGTACATGTTTTAGTCACAATGTATGATAATACAAAGGAATTTACCCAAAAGAAAAATATCAAACAAGAACAACCAGAAATTTCCAAATTAAACTACAGAAGCCCCCCTCTTTAAATAATTTTCTCAATAAAGACCACACCATGATCAGAAGCCACTTTGCACTGTATGATACCAAAATAATACATGCTTACAATCTTCTCTATCAGATATTTGTACCTTCATTGCTTGTTATTTGTACCAACTCTGTTGGATGTTTGTACCTTGATTACTTGTTATTTCTACTAACTCTGTTGGGTGTTTGCACCTTCATTATCTGTTATTTATACCAACTCTGTCGGATGTTTGTACCTTCATTGCTTGTTATTTATACCAACTCTGTTGGATATTTGTACATTCCTTGCTTGTTTACTGTTGGACAACTGTACCTTGATTACTTGTCATTTATACCAACTCTGTTGGACAAATGTACCCTCATTACTTGTTATTTATGCCAACTCTGTTGGATGTATGTACTGTGATTACTTGTTATTTATACCAACTCTGTTGGATGTATGTACTGTGATTACTTGTTATTTATACCAACTCTGCTGGATGTATGTACCTTGATTACTTGTTATTTTTACCAACTCAGTTGGATGTTTGTACCTTCATTACTTGCTATTTATACCAACTCTGCTGGATGTATGTAGCATGATTACTTGTTATTTATACCAACTCTGTTGGATGTATGTACCATGATTACTTGTTATTTATACCAACCCTGTTGGATGTATGTACCTTCATTACTTGTTATTTATACCAACTCAACCATTTTTCCCAAAACAAAACTTTCAGTTACCAGAGTTTTATACACAATACACTGAAGATGCAAATCTTTAAGATACTTACTGAAATCATTTCCTGAAAAGCAGTCTGCATTTAAACAGATTTATATCCAGCTGATTCCCAATTCTTTATAAATGAGTATTGTGACTTCTCCTGTTATAAGTATCTTAACTGTATTGTCAGAACCTAAAATGGCTACCAATAATAACAAGTAATTACTTCATACTGCATTGTGGGAGTTTTAAAGATGGAGAAATTTCAGCAATTTAACAGTTTAAGAAATGGGAGCTGTCAGAATTTCCACCTATAACATTATAACCTTTATAAGTGAATAATCATCAATATATACACTGCCTAAATTTAAATGCATTGTTTTCAACAAATATTACATCCCCAAGAAATAAGCACTATGCTGTAATCTACTGATCAATATAAGCATTTGTAACTTACTTAAATAAAGTAAAATGATCAAAAGCTCATACATTTGATTATTTTATGAGAGTTATGAAATTCATTTTATCATATTTTCCTTAATCTCAGGTATATCCACGTCATTTTATAACAGCCCTTGTTTTGTAAAGACATCAGAATGTATAGTATCATACACACTCACATGTAAGACAAGTCCAAATAATACAGACCCTGATTTGCTGTTGCATAATGCACTACCAAGACTCTTTATTTGTTCTACTAATTACTCCTAGCAAAACTGCATAGACCCAGATCTGCAAATGCATTATGCAATGGTAGATTTGGGTCTGTGCAGTTTGCATTCAGACTTTACATATAAGTTAGTAACATAAATGCAGGGTAATTTTTGGCCAATGGATTCAAAAGCTTACTAATATATGGACATAAGAATAAATACATGTCAGGAGCTTTCTGACATTGGTAATTCCCAAACGTATCCAAGATCATCTTTGGTCAAAGCATTGTTTTTTGAAAAATTTTATGATGAAATTTTTGTAGAACTGACGGTAGTTTTTATCATAACAACAAAATTAAAATTAAATTCCAAGAATTTTTTAATAAAACTAGTTGTTCAATTTAATTCATTTTTTCCCGGATTTGATGGAGTATATTACCAAGTGTCAATGGTGGAGGCTTTGGATCTAACACATATTCATGATCCACTTCATCTGGTTTTTTGCTGGTTTTGGTTGCTCTCTCTGTAAAAGACATGAAATGCAAGTAAATGATTGCTGTTTGGAAACTGTCTCTAGACTACTGATTAAAACAAGAGGGTAACAAACTCGAATCCTCCTGATGTAAAATCTATTGTACAGCATACCTTTACTGACTCTCAAACCAAATATCTGGAATCCATGGTCAAGAAAACCAGGGATCAATTGTAAAAAAAAAAAAAAATCTGGAAATTTTATTGGTCCCTATGTCTTTTGTAATTATCATATTTTTAGCATGTTTTAGGTACATTTTTTGGATAGATGCCATCATCTTTTTGGCACAAATATTATTTAAATATCTTGTCCTTTTTGGATGCTGACTATAATTATTTTCAAGAATTTAATATTTTCAGATACAATCCAGGAAGATCTGCTGTATTGTTTGCAAGTTGAGTTTCAATGTATTTGCCATTGATTTATGAGACAAAGTTTGCTTCATTTAGTCAGCAATAAATATTTAATGCAATCATGAACTTCCATGAACTAAAATATCTTTAAAAAGTTGGTATCAATTGTTATAAAAAAAAATTTCTGATATTTGAGAAAAATTCCCAGTCATATGGGGTCTACTGTAGGACACACGATTGCAAGTTCATACTAATTTCTAAAATTTCTAAGATTCTAATTTCTAAAAAAAAGCTGAAAAATCAAACAAATGCATGAAAATAGCTTATTGTATTTTCAACACCTACTGTTAAGTTTTTGTTAACTCCATTTTGTCAATTCTAATATTTAAATTCCCAGTAAGGGAATCAAATATGTGTATGATAACGAATGTACAACAATATCTGGAAGATTTCAGAATATGTATCATGTAAATTTTTTTCCCCTTCCTAGTGGTTAGAGTGTCCACCTTGGATGCAGGAGCTCGCGGGTTCAAACCCCAACCAAGTCATACCAAAGTCTTATCAAAATGGTAATAACAGCTGCCTCACTCAGCATTATGAGGTTAGTGTTAGGACTGGTCGGCCTGGTGTCAGGATAATGTGAGTGGGTGTGACATCATGCTACATGTCTGCGGCATGATGCCCCAGTGCTAAACATCACTATAAACTGCCACAATGCAGACATTGTAGTAATATGACTGCAAAATTGTTAAAGATAAAAAAAAATCAAAAACACACACACACACCCTTTCCAAAACAAATAAGTGCTGAGATATCAAGCAAAGATTTTAAAAACTTTTTTAGATAAAAAAAGCAGATAAAAATATAAGGTCCAATTCAATCAGATATGTGTGACTCACCAGCATGTTACCTTATAAATAGGCAACCACCAAATGATATCAATTAATATACAAATCAGTAAACTGCCAGCCAATACACAGTCCATAATCTGTAAGAACAGATACTTTGTAAAAATTTGTACTTACTTCTACCAGTATCAATAACAGGTCTAGTAGGCTTCTTCAACTTGGCCTTAGCTGCAGGTCCCAACCCAATCTTTCTGGGGCCAATGATGTCCCCTAGGCCATAGGTCTTTACAAGGTGGTCCTGAATGGCCACAGCTGTCAGGGCAGTGTTATCACTCTGAAATATTTGGTGACAGAATTAATTCACAGTTGTCAGGGCAGTGTTATCACTCTGAAATATTTAGTGGCAGAATTAATTCACAGCTGTCAGGGCAGTGTTATCACTCTGAAATATTTGGTGACAGAATTAATTCACAGCTGTCAGGGCAGTGTTATCACTCTGAAATATTTAGTGGCAGAATTAATTCACAGCTGTCAGGGCAGTGTTATCACTCTGAAATATTTTGTGGCAGTATTAATTTACAGCTGTCAGGGCAGTGTTATCACTCTGAAATATTTGGTGGCAGAATTAATGTATACCATGAAGATTGACCAATGGAAGATGTTATATGCTTCTTCAATACCAATCATGTAATAATGATACAAATTATCAAATTTTATCAAAATATTGGACTGTAATTTCTTAAATATAATCCAAATGTTGTCAAAGCACTGAATATATCTTTACACATATCCAAAATATTCCTGCAGATATAAGCTCAGAAATCCAAAATATTCATGCTGACATAGCCAAAAAGTCCAAAATGTTTATGCAGGTTAAGCCAAAAAATATACATATATTCGTGTGTATGTAAGATTGTTTGTTGTTTGTTGTTGTTGTTGTAGGGTTTAATGCCATTTCTCAGCACAAGATAGGCTATACATGGCAGCCAGTACAACTGGTGGAGGAAGAACCCTAGAAAACCCCTGGAAGAACCACTGAACCACGGGAAGCTACTGAGAAGCTTTCCCATGTACCCACGTTAGCCGAACCTGAGACTCAAACCCACACAGAGAGAGGAGAAATAGCAGTGATCCAGAACGGTGAGGGGTATGTAAGACAAATTACAAAATAAATGAAAGCAATGATCGTAACACTTAGTCTGATAAATTAGACCCAAACCTTTAAATGAAATGTTAGTGGCTCAGACCAAAATACATCAACATATAATACAAAAGTTTTGAGGTCTGAATTATTAGACTCTTTCATATTCAGCTTCTATGTCACTTTTACACTTCAGTATGACAAAAATCTTTACTGTAATGTTTAAACTACAGCATGACACATCTTTACTACTGTATAATGTTTAAACTGCAGTATGACAAAAACATTTTTACAGGACAAAAACATGCACTCTAATGTATGTAATGTTACACTGAAATTCACACAAAAACATTTACTGAAATGTTTACAGCGTAAGTATGACAAAAACATTTATCTTTAATTATCTTCATACTGCATTATGACTAAAACATTTCCTGTCAAGTTTACAAAGCATTATGACAAAAACATTTCCTGTGATGTTTACGAAACAGTATGACAAAAACATTTACTGTAATGTAGTTTTTACACTGTGTAAAACAAAAACACTTACTGTAATGACTTACATGTGTAATTTTTCACACATCATCAATCCATAAAAATCATATTTATTTCTTTGTTGTAAATATTTAGCATTGAAAATGTTCTTGTTAAAAAAATTAAGTTATGGGTATCTAAAGGTAAAAGTGTTTTGGATGTCAGTTGCAAAATTTACAAAATACAGAAAAATCTGATTTTTGCACAAAAATTCTACTCTTGCTAAATGTTTTGACAAAAGAAATTCCAAAGAAAATAATGACAAGCTGTCTTCCAAAGAATATATGTTAGTTGTGTCACCACTAATCCTCCCCTAGATGAGCATGATAACTGGAACTTTGAGCATCAACTGTTTGAGATATTTCTCCAGGAATACATGTATCTGTAAGTTGTTAAATGTCAAACAGCAAGAACTGCTAATAACAAGAAATACAAACTAGAAAAACTAACAGCAAGAAATACTAAAAAGAAACACTAACAGCAGTGTGTTGCAATTTCTGCCCAACTAATGAGCACTTCTGCCCTTAAAAGTGGCCTTATATTCAACTGCCATCATAGAGAAACTGTACTCCTGCCTGATTTTCAACGGCCCTCAGAGAAATTGCTCCCTTGCCTTGATGCATTTATTTTTGGTAAATAATAATTTATTAAAAGGAAAAATGGAGATATAATACTAATCTTCATGTTTCTTCTTTAAAACCATACTGTTATACATTTTAAACCATCTTGTTACACATTCATTAGACCAGTTCTGGTACACTGGTTAATTTTATTTTATTATAAGGGTCCAAAGCAGCATTGCATTATTCAAAATCATATTATAATGAGGGGTCTTAAAACAAGTGAGTGGTTATATTTTGGGTAAATCATTCCTCCCTTACAACCCTTGGCCTATAATGTAAGATGTCAAATCAGATAGTTTTGATAGTGTCAATATTTTACACCTGAACTAAGTCCAGCACATCACTCTGCATCATTTATATGAAATAAGCAAAGCCATTGAGAAATGAATGCAACTTTAGGTATGCATATACTAAGACATCATGGTACTTCACAGTATGATTGAAGAATGCACTGGGACGACAACAACTATATTGAATGATGTTAATGAAATGTTTCCCATAGGGGCACATATAGATTTTTTGCCTATGCACAGGAAATGTGCATTGCATGTAATCATTTCTTTGATGTGTACTTAGAGTATATTTATTTCATGAATTCAGTTGGCTGGAATGCGATGGAAGCTGGGAATGCTGGAATCAGTTAAAATGATGATAAGTAACTTGATTGAAATGAAGCTGTCCAAACACTTTCTCAATATTAGTATATATTTATTCATTTTGTTAAAGAAACAGACTTCCAATTTAATCAATTTCAGCATTCCCATTCCAGACATCTTTCAAATTCCAGCCAACTGAAATTTAGGTTATTGAAACTTGAAAGCAAGTCCATATGTTTGTGAGAATTTGAATTTATTAGAAAATAGACATCAGACTAAATAAAGTCCCTTGAGAGCAATTAATCCAAGTTTCCTCTGACCCTCGCCACCATATTTTATATTTGGACATTTATGTTGGGATGCAGGGTCAGAGGTCCACTGCCTATCTAAAATTTGGAATTCGCCGACACCATGCAGTGTTGGCATAGGTTAGCCACTTACTACCCAGCATAGCAAACCTTTCATCGAGATATACCTGCATGAAGTAGATAGGAATACGATTTATTTTCTCAGAAATTGCAATCATTGCGTTCGTTATGTCTTTAATCCACTGACAGATGAGGAAAAAAAGTGTTGAGGTAATTTGACCTGGAACACACTATTTGCATTACTAGTCACATGACTTACACAAATCTCACAACCTATGTGTCAGTGACATCAGAGGTGCAATAGTCACATGATATCAACAAAATAAACCATTTCCAAATATCATAAATGGGGTGGCTAGGATCAGAGGAAACTCAGATTAGAAAACAATATGACTTTAATTTGTAGAGGAGTCGATATGGGCTGCCAAGTATGTGATACATTTCCAAAAATTTGACTTCTCATTCCGATGTTAGTCGACCTCGAAACATGCAACACTGCACCATTATTTAGGCAGCATGACGGTAACCTAACAAACACAAATATCAGGATAGGCATCTTACAATGTAATTACTTGTATCTATAACACAAGTTCTATAATCAAATATATAAAAGCAAAAAACAATACAAAGTATATATGGATCATATCTGGGTCTATTCAGATCGCATACAAGTGTATTTTGGTATATAATCCAGGGTTTTCAATAGATGTGTACCCTCGGGTTTTGACATGTGGAATTTAAATATGACCCATTTTTGATGCATGGAAATTCCGACTTGTGCATCTTTTTGACACACATAGATGTGGGCTGAAGCATCAGTCTTAATTACCCTTGATTCACCTATGGCTTAATTTCTTACCAAGAGTGCACTGTCCATAACAAATTTACTACAGGAGGCACCGATTGACATCTGCTCAAGAACAGTTTACATTATATTTGGACATCAAATTATAATCAACTGGTCAGAACTGGAGCATATGGCAGCTCATGAAGCCGGTTGTCAAGGTGTGGACCAACATGAATAATTTTATTGTCAATTAATATGCTTCATTTGGTGGAATGTTTAAAACTTCTGAATCATTTTTTATGACTTCAGTGGAATCATTTCTGAAAATATCGGCATTTGTTTGATAGCGCTTTAAATTATAATAAGACAAAATGGAATATATGGCTTCTTGTGAAGCCTGTTATCAGCTTGGGATTGTGTTTGTTTGCTGATTAATTTGCTTCAATCGACAAAAGTTTAAAACCTCAAGCATTTTAATTAAAGAATCATTCAGAAAAAATTGAACAGACAACACTAAGTGCATACATCTGAACTTCAAATCACAATGGCGCAAAGAAGTATATTTTCTTTTCTGTCTCAGTCTCAGAAATGACCTGCCAGTGATGAATTTTCTGACCCTCAGACTCCAAAGAAACAGAAAGATAGTGTCAACGCTGAGAAGAAGAAGGAGAAGAAAAGTCAATCTCTGAAATTTGTTAGAAAATTTAAGAACGAGTGGAAAAGTGTACTGACAATTCTGTAATGTACATCCTTGATATCTGAATAATATATAACCTTCATAGTTGTATGGGTATATGTTTGCACATAAAATGATTTGATCAGATTACAACAGAATATGCTGGGAAGTTGTAAATATAATAAAGTATAAAATAATCCTCTGTGTTTCATATACAAAATATACACACAGTAACACACAGTTAGAAGGAGAAACACTTTCACAAAATTCAGATTGTATGTTTCTTACAATATACAGTATATCTCTCATTATTCAGCATGACAAGAAATCTAAAACATCATTTGTTTCCACCAATAATGAGTGAAATAATAAAATAAAACAGAGACAGTCATACATATAATTATACTGTTATAAAGAATATATAATTTATCAATTTAAAAAAATAAATATATAAAAATTATACAATTTTATATAGTGCATTTGCATTAAGGCCATTAGGATACAAAGTATCTAATTTATGAATCCAGTAAGTTTCTTTTATGAGTCTATGCATGTCTCCATGCACAAAATCTATTGGCATGAAAGAAAAATCGAGTCAAGAGTGATTACTGGTATTAAAATGTGTTGAAATATTAGAGGAAAACTGAGGATCTCTATAATTTTTTATATGAAAGCGATGATTATTCATTCTCTTAGAAACTTGCTGAAGTGTTTGTCCAACATATTGCATATTACATTTCTTACAGGTTATCAAATAAATCACATCAGTTGATATGCAGTTAGCGTTATAACATAGAGAAAATACCGCTTTAGTATTAGCGCTACTGAAAGAAGCACTTTCTCTTATGTTTCCACATTGAGAGCACCGGAGTCTATTACAATTAGATTATGAGAATTGTCTTTTTTTATTTTGTGCCTGAAGAAGCATGTATTAAATGCGAAACTAGTTGCACAGAATTATCGGCGTTTGTGTTGTTTGTTTCTTTTTATCCCAATTCACCAATAACGAGGAATCCCAGCTATGGGATTATGACTGTTCAAAAGTATTGACTCTCGAGATTTCAGTTTTGACTCTGGAGATTTTAATTTTGATTCTTGAAATTTTGGAGTCAAGGGTCAACTGACTCTGAAATCTATTGAGAACCATGAAATCATCCATCTAGTTTTTAAGTTATCAATCGTAACTGAACCTGTTTAGTCCCCTGTGAAACAGTAATTTTATTTCCATATGCTTTTGAGTTATTCATGATAATGTTTCTTCGTTACTGTCAGCAAGAACGTCCATATCTATTCAAAGACATAACTGTAATCGCTAGTATTTTTACTCTTAAGTTGATTCACAACCATTTTGATGCCAAAGATGTACCGCAGCGAAGTCTTTTTCTCTCATAGTCTGGTTCCCTAACGTTTCTTTAGCATATCACTTTTCATTAAGTTCCCAGGTATTATGAACTTTTGAGAGAGTGACGTATGTAAGGTGAAGTTGTTTGCATTTAAAACATGCACAGTGGAGAGAATGTTGGTATACATGTTTGCTACTTTGATATAATGTGGCTGACATTTCTTTGGATATTGTACTTTTGGAAATTGTAAATAATCTTAGCACACTTCTAATTAAAATGATTGCTCCCTTCTGCTCCAAAAATCAGCCTGAATTTGTCTAAAGTACACTATCCTTAGCATCTATTACAATAGGGAAAATGAATTTTGCCAGACTAGACAATACCAGCTTGTGAAAGTGCAATGAATAAATTACCAAATATATAAAATGTAAAAAGAAAAAAAATTATCGGCTCTTTTTTTTTTTTACAATTTACCTCTAAAGTTCAGGAAGTGAAAATGTCCAAGTGGAGCTAGCACTTTTTTGAAAAATGCACATCTGGAGTAAGGCCAAGCTGAATACTCTATAACCCAAATTACACCCATCAATCATACACCAAAATAAAGGGAATTAAAGGTTCTTTAAACAATACCTAAGATATACAGGTCTTTTTTAAATAGCCAGTATAGCTAGTGAGGAAGCCCGGAGGAATTCTTTTTCTTTAATATTGCAAAATACGAAACTGTAGAGTGCCACCTAAGTAATAAAACCAATCGGGATATATCGGTCTTTTTCCTCGCAAGCTAGAAAATTATTTGCATCAAAAACAGCCGATATATTCCGGAATCTCCCTTGGCGTCTAGTTGGCATGGTATCCGAGAAGTATGTAGCTTAGTCTGGTTACCTGTGGAGAGAGTTCAGGGAACCAGACTATATGTAGCTCCCGTCCGTTGATATAGCAAAAGGGGGCGCTCACCAGTTATTATATACTTTTGAGAGAGTGACGTATGTAAGGTGAAGTTGTTTGCATTTAAAACATGCACAGTGGAGAGAATGTTGGCATACCTGTATGCAGCTTTGATGTAATGTGACTGACATTTCTTTGGATATTGTACTTTTGGAAATTGTAACTGATCTTAGCACACTGCTAACTAAAATGACTTTTTTTTTTTTTTACAGTGGTCAAGAGGTCTTCATAGGATCCGATGGCTCGTTGGATCCTGTTATGGACTTCTTCGTTGGTTACATGGTCAATGTATGAGATGCCCAAGATCTTGCGGTAGCATCTCATTTCGAAGGTTTGAATCCTTCTTTGTAGATCTGATGTGAGCGTCCATGTTTCACAAGCATACAGAAAGATGGATATGACAATCGAGCGCATCAGCCTTATTTTGGAACCATAAGCAATGTTGGTATCTTTCCATATTGGTCTCAACCTTGTTATTGCTGCTGTTGTCTGGGCAATTCTGCAAAGAAGTTCTGGTTTGCAGCCCTCATCTGTGATAGCAGCAGGGAGGGTGAACAGACCATTTTCTAGAAGGGTCCATTGGCGAAAAATAAGCGTCCTACGAAAATGAAAATACAAGGTCAATAACGTCAAACCGAAGCCTCTGACCGACCGAGATTTCCCTAATTATGTTAGCTCATTTTGTTATTTTATTTTTGACGCTTGTGATGTGCGTGACAAATTTACCGAAGAGAGTATTAAGTACATCAAAAAACTTGACATCATAGAAATTACCTTTGTTTGCCGCCGTAAGTTTTGATTAAAGAAAGAAAAAAATTTAAAACCCGAGTACGCTGATGATGTTGTAGGTCGTGAAGCTTGGTACAAATGGATATTTCGTATATACTACGAAGTCAATCAGGCCCGAAGTAGTGATTCAAGATATAATGCATTTAGTAATGGAATAGATAACTATTTTTCAGAATTACAACAACGACAAGCACAACAACCAAAGCAACAAAAACAATTACCACAAACACCACAACAATCAAAGCAACAAAAACAATTACCACAACCACAACAACAAAAGATAACTAGTCTAATAACAAGTGATGAAGAATGGAATGATGCCCCCAGTGTACTGGAAGTAGTATTGCTACTCGAGGAAGTGGCCTTATTACTCCATGTCCCAATAATGTCCTTGCCGATGTGGATAGGCTAGAAATTCTCATTGGCGGAAAACGAGCCGGTAATAATTCCCCAGAAATCATTAATGAAGCAGCTGCTATTTGTCAGAAATTATTTACAGGTGGTATCATGGACATTAATGTTTATCGGTCCGTCATTGATGAAATCGTTGATGATTACCGCAGTGATTGAGGGTATGCAATTAGATCAGTGACAAGAAAATAAGATGATCATACATAATGCTCAACGTGGACCTGTAATGGTCAGGGTGATAAATTCGCGATTACCTACATATAAAGCGATATACGGTGATGGACTCGGTGATATTGTTCAGGGTGTATTCAGAAGGATAGCCCCAAAAGCAATTCCGATTGCAAAGCAATTGGGTATTGGTGCTGTTGGTGATGTTGCTAGCAAAACATTCTCAGCAATCAAGGATAGACTAGCACGACTGATACGACGAAAACTTCAGCCAGTAAAATTACCCAGCACTGAGGTTATGCCTGCAAATGTTAGTAAGATAATAAATCAAGCTGCGAATCAAAAACTAGCAGAGTTAGTTGGTGTACCAGTATCAGAAAAAGAAAAAAAATTTAACTGCTAGTCTGATAGCGGGGAGTGGTCTTCGTGTTAGACGATAACAAATATAATAAATTATGTTCAAACGTGTATCTGATCCCGCATTCGACATGGACGCACCGGTACTCAAAGATGAGTCTGTGCGCGATTATCAATATTATTCTTATGACGCACGTGTACCTAACGCACGAGGAAGAATCGAATTACAAGTTCAGGATACAAACAGATATTTCTTACCCTCTGAGGCATTTATTGAGATCGAAGGTAGACTTTTAAAAGCAGATGATACAGCATACGGAATTGGTGATCGAGTTGATTTTGTTAACAACGGTATCATGGCATTATTTAACAGCGCCACATATATAATCCACGGAAAAAATATTGAATCGTGTCTTGAACACGTTGATGTTGCCACAACGATACTTGGCCTTGCAAGATACAGTTCTGATTATTCAAGGTCAGCTGGTCCGTCAATGATGTTTGCAAAAAATACAACTGATCATCCTGATTACAATAATGTGAGATTTAATGCAGCTGGGGACGCAGTTGCAGCAATGAATGAAAATTTTAACTTGGGATTTGCATCACGTCAATCAATGCTGAACGACGATGAAAGATTTTCATGTGTAATTCCACTATCACATATATTTGGATTCTGCAGAAATTTTAGAAGGTTATATTTGGTGCTAAACACACTGTGGTACTTGTAAGAAACGCCACCGACAATGATGCAATATGGCGTACTAATGTTGTTGATGCAGGTAAAGTAACTCTGACAAAACTTTCCTTGTGGATGCCAGGAATGATTCCATCGATTTCTGAAGAACAACGGTTACTCTCTTTCATGGAACAAGGTGGTAAATCAACGTTGTCATGGTCGACAATGACCACAGACAGTATTTAAAGTGATGTTAATGGTTTATTTACATGGCAGATAGCATCACAGCAGGGAGTGTCAGCAACACGACATATATTTATTGCTTTCCAAAACGCTGCACAAGTAGATTCTCAGGAACGAAGTCCAATGATATTTGACCCGCTTGGGATTAGTGAAGTTTCTTTGAGGATAAATGGACATCAAGAACCTTCCGAAGAAGTGTTAATAAATTTTGCTAATAATCAAGTAGCACGTGCATATCATTGGTTGATAGCATTTATGGGGCGTGATCAGAATGTTGATTCTGGTTTACAGATATCTCAGCGTGATTTTACAACGTTGTATCCGATCTATTACTTTTCGCTGGAACATTTAGATTTATTCAGACAATCTGTCGTTGATATCCACTTTCGAGCTCGTGTGGCGCGAGGACCTATTGCCAATTACAGAGCAATCGCTGTTATACTCAGCGATAAAACAATGCTACTTAAAGGTGTTGGTGGACGAATGAGAGTTATTGATGCCCCAGTAGAAAACATGTAATTAAATCGCTCATGATATTATAATGTCATATCATCATGTTAGTGTCAATCTAACTCCTGGTCAGATTAAAAAACTACAATCAGTATCAAAAGAGAACTGTGGAATAAAAATATCACTAAAAAAAAAGAACAAATCGCAGGTGGTCCAAATAAACTATCATTGTCAGAACGTCAAATCAGGCACTTCAATGAAGCCAAACTATCAAAGACCGCCATACGACTTAATCTTTCTGCGGGTGCCATTAAAGACATCGCTAAGACGGGTGGTATATTTCCACTTCTCGTAGCTATACCAGCGTTGATAGCCGCTGCAGCCCCAGCTGTTGCAAAAGCAGCTGCACTTGGTGCTGTTGGAACTTTTGCTGGGATGGCATTAAAAAAAGCAACAGGTCACGGAATAAAAACTTCCACAAAAAAAGGGAAAGGGTTTAAGACTGCCAGGAACTCCCCATTAGTGGTACGGAAAGGGTTTAAGACTTCCCGGGACATTTCGTTGATACTTCCCATGTCCAATTTTGATTTACCTGATGCATCTGCGCGATTAAACATCAAACACTTCAGAGGTGTTTTTATGCGTGATCAATTACCTTACAAACCAAACAATGTTGAAACTGGCATCATTAATCTCGATGGAAGTTCTGGTGCTTCCACCAATGGTGGAAGGGGTAGTCATTGGGTTGCATACGCGATTGATCCACGTGGAATTGTTTATTTCGATTCGTATGGACTGGCACCACCAAAAGAATTTTTGAAATATGTTAGCAACTTGCAGAATATTCCAATATGGTATTCAACATTACCAACACAGACAATAACTGATCCGCCAATATGTGGCCGTGAAGTACTCGCTGTGCTCGACGCTGTGTCATCATCAGCAACACCACCTCATAAAGTCGTCCACGAGTATACAATCGTTGACCAACGTTTTAAACAGGTTTTAGTAAATATAATGGTAGATATTTACGGAAGATCTTCTCGCAGTAAAACTCAGCAAAGCGACTTATCCAAATATGCAAACCTTCTCGATGTGAGGGAAGAACTCACTGATCTTTTAAGTCTCGCAAATGTGGACCAAAATGAAGTCGTTGTTTTTCAGGATCAGCAAGGACGTTTAAAGACGAGCAATATCCCGTTGACAGATATTATTCTGAGAGTTCCAGGCGCGACAGAAGACAACTTAGCTGTATTCACTAATAATGGTAAAATTAAACATTCAAATGAATCAGTCTTAACACTCATGGGAGAAATTGCTGGACGTATCAGAAGAATTGGGGATATTATGTATGGCGATCTCAGCATGAGTAAAAATACAATTATCAATGTGAGAGAACCAAAATCAGACGATGATGTGGCAACAAAAAGATATGTACGACAGCAACAACGCCACAATCAAAACTGAGATTGATAATCGTTTACTAACCGCAGGTGATACAAATACAGATTCTCTCAGTATGGCTAATAACAAAATTACTAGACTTGGAGAACCAGAATCAAACGACGACGCCGCAACGAAGAAATACGTCGATAATAGCAACATCCCTATGATGACATCGCTGATGACAATCAGTGATGGAATGACCACATTTAGATCTGAATTTTCTACTCACGTGTAAACGTTTGTAAATTTTCGTAGAAACACAAATAGAGCTATTAATGAATTTTTTGGAAATCAAGCGGTTATTGATATTAAACTCGTTGACATAAAAATAATTACCGACAGTGCAGTACGTGCAGTAGCGTCTGGATCAGCATTATGGACACCACTCAATAAATCCATCAAACATCGCGCTAAGGTTACCGGCAAATACAGGTTCTCAGTAATCGGCGTTACAAGATTTACAATATCTACCACAATTTCACGGCGTTATCCACTAACTGGATCTTCTGGATCTGTGTTAATAGTACTGGAGCAAAGCGACGAGAAAACATTTGTGGTGGAACCCGAAGAAAAAATTTAGGCTTGTTGTACTATTGGTGTGTTGAATTAATTGCTAAACTACCACCTACTTAAAAAATATAATGAACCAATCGATTGATGTTCAACGTTTTAGATACGAACAAGCGTGTTCGTGGCATACACAACTCAAAAATATCATCAACGATTATACAGTAAAACAAAAAAACAAAACAAAAAAATTCCGAAGACGTGTCGTTGTTACTGACATAATTGTATACTCTGCATCTGCTGTCATCGCTGGAACAGTAACGGTCATCGGCGCATTGTCAGCGATACGTGATAGCACCAGTAATAGGAGTTGGTGTCACCGCTATAAGCGGTGTTGCTGGTATTCTTAATATCATCGCAAAGAAAATATCCACGTGCGCGGTTGATAAATTGCACGAATACACAATAACGTTGCATACAGCGACGCTAGCATTATCCAGATTGTCTTCGTTGATATCATCAGGTCTCAGCGATGGAATAATATCAGATCAAGAGTTCGCAGAAATGATCCTGACTTTTCAATCAGGGACTTATCATGAGGCATCGACTGTGTCAAAACCTACAAATAATAGACATCTGATAGAATCAGGTGTTTAAATAATCGGGATTTAGAATCAGGATTTAAATAATATGTCAACGTCGTACGAATTACTACAACAGATCGTCGCTAATACAGCACCGCCAAAAACCACGACGATCTCAGCAAGTTCAACCAATCATGAATTTAGCGTTAGTTTTCCAACTACGATTTCAGCAAAAGAAATAGCGCTGGCAAAATTACGAGTTTATTATAGTTGGCCAAATATTAGATCAAAATTATTTGGTGGTTTACAAGCAAAGAATTTGCTTGTATTCGCAAACAAAAATAAACCTGCTGAAACGCCCGATTGGCAAGTTGTGAGTATACCTACTGGCAGTTATCAAATCGAACAAATTAATGATGCATTTCAGCGCAGAATTAAATCTATTACAGGAAAAGAATCCAAAATAGCTATTACTGTTCATGAACCAACATTATCAGCGGCGATAGAAATAAATTCTCTTGACTATGTTGTAGATATATATCAATCATCGATCCTAAGTGTATTAGGATGGCCTGAAGTTCCACCAGTATACCAAGCGCTATCAAAACCTCAACGCGGTGACTATACTTCAGACGAAAAAAAATATTTTGCAGTAAGCTCCATAAGATATGACGAACTGTTTGAGAATGTAAGAGGGAAGACTCTGAGTGCTGAACTTAATGAAGATGGAACCACAGAAATAAACTGGAAATTTAAATTCGGTTATGTGTTTTTTCGTTTTCACGTTACTAAAATAGCATTTGATGACATTGTTGATCATTATAATACAAGTATAGATGAGCTACGTAAAAAATTTGCCAAGTACGTAATAAAGTATCCCAATGAGAAACTTCGTGAGGAAATTATTTTACAGATGCCATATATAAATAAAATCGAAGACGACCTTAACTTTTTCAACAACAAACTTGTCCAGTCTGTTATTAATTCAACAGATACATTTACCAATGATTATACCAACGATGGTATCGAACACTCAGTCAAACAAGAGTTTTTAAAGGTAATGCCAGTATCTAAGGCTGATTTACCAAAATTCAAATTTTACAGAGATATTGTCAAAGTCAACGATATTATCGATGAATACTATCCCAAAATCTTTGCCGCATGGAGAAAAATAGCGCCGCCACCAGGTATTCTCAAACACAACAACGATCCATACGGTGGATGCCGCCATATTTCACCTGGTAAATATTACATCAACAATCGCAGTCAACCTTGTGTGTGATATAATTGATGGAAGTTAACAAGTAGATCTTGAAAAATCCAATCAGGCCCAACAGGGATACATTTTATATACATTTACTCCGCAAGTACCTCCAGAACATTCAATTGTATCAGAACCAATTAATCCTGTTTATCTGAGATGTCATAATCCGATATTATCAAGGATGCATTTCAAACTTACTGACCAAACCGGACACTTGATTGATTTGCGACATGAAGTTTTAAATATAAATTTGTATGTAAGATCATAGAACAAAATCTAAAATTTTGTAAAATAAAAAAAATTCTGTCAAACGATTATTTATGTGGTATTATAAATGTACCAACACGATAGAGTTTTTATACACAACAAAGAAATACTTGAAAGTGCCGTCAGAACAATATTAACACGTCCACCTTCATCACATGAAACAGAAAAATTTAGTGTTAATATGATTATTGATGAATACGGCGATGAAAAACTTTTGTTAACGCAGGAACATTTAAATCAGCTGCAGCGAGAACATGTTATTACGATTGTGTGCGATAGAGATCAAATTCTAAATTATGCACATTCTTGCCTTAAATTTGATAAGCTTAAAAAATATTAGAATAAATTATAATCTGATTTTGAAAATAAAAAAGGCTAATTTTTCTTCAGATTTGCCTGATATATTACACAGATTCATCAACGATGTTATATTTCAGACTTACTTATTAATAATTTTTCATTATTAACCCAATGATTTTCAGATTTGACTGGCTGATTCTGTATCAGAAATATAAAAAAACATTTTTAATACGGTCAGAAATGAATTATTCCTCCTTAACTCTGTCAAGGACGAAGTCAAGGACTCTGTCAAGGACGGAGTACTTTCACTTTCACAGTCACTAATGACTTGGATCGTTTCACAATCAGACATAATCTTTCTGAACTGTCTTATACGATTATTTATTATCATTTTTGTTTCGTATTCGTGAGACAATTCTGATCTAATTTTCTCAATCGCGCGTGGGAGTGAAACGAATTGTTTAATTTGTGTATCTGTAACTGTTGCCAAGGACTGGATCATCGATCGTTGAATCAACTTAATGACTCTATAATTAGCTGGTAATGTATATCTATTTTCGAATTTTCGTTGTTGTAATGATTCAAAATCACAAATAATTTTTTCAGGATTAAGTTGATCAGAAATTTTTATACCGTCACTTTGTAATTTTTGAATTGCAGAAATAATAGCAATAATATTTTCGTAATTCATTATGTAATAAATATTTATTTAAATGTATTTCCAAATTAAATTTTAAAAAACCCAAAATAAACAGTAGCATGATGAGCGGTTACCATTCCATGGGGTCCCTTCATTTACCTTTTTTGCCATTCCACGGGATTGATGCCTTTTCATTGATGGCTTTCTTATGGCTTGCATAGGGCACCCCACGAGGCTTATTATGTTTGTCTGACATTCATTCTGAATGTCCTTGTGTGGGGTACCCTTCAATGAGAGGTTGAGAGTTCACATCACGCTACTGTTTATTTTTAGAGACTCCACAAATTCTTGCATAGAGACACCCCCAACGAATCGCTAAACGAAACGAAATTTTAGAGATTCAGAGGGCTGTCTAGGTCTGTACACCCACCCCCATATCAAACCCCGGGGAGAGTGCAAAACACATTCACCACGTTGTTCGACGTAGTGAGGGGGTGTACATGGGGCTTGGAACCCCCACTTATTATGAAAAACTGCAATAATCGCCCTCCATCGACAATGTGTCAGTCACGGGCATAGAACGCCAGACCTGGAGTATGAGAGTCCGCGACGCTAGCGTTGGACCACCGGATCTCCTTACAGATACATATTTCAGAAATTATTATGAAGTTAACTATATTGGATTCCTACAAGTGATCAGTATACTGCATAAATCACATTTATTGTAATCAGCAGCATGGATTTATTTCAATACACCAAATAAAATAAATCGCACATATGTTTCTGCCGGAATTTATTGGAGTCAAAATACATGTGTACGGCTATCTAAAAATAACTTGCTGCTGTATTACACACAAGCGGGGCGTGACTTACTGTTTCTCTGAATTTATCAGGGAAAATCAAAAGGTGTATATATCATTCCAATAATTTGCACTGTTACACTGACACCTAATTACCACACAGACAACAGTTAAGTTACTAAATATAACTGTTACGATGGCAGAAAAAAAAATAATCGCGGCAGTCATGTAATATTACGCAGTAACAAAGCGGGGCAACTGCTTAATTACTCTACCGGAGAGAGCTTTGCTTGACAGAGTTATCTCCCTTCACAATTCTTGTTGTATGTAATTTTTAAACGTTATTTTTTATTCTAATTTTTTGAATACGCCGATTTGGTTATATTATTTGCGACAAAATATATTGAACACCTGCAAATATCAAAATATTTGCCAGCTGCATATGTCGAATGAAATATTATTTTTTCGCCTGTCTCTACATTCGTAGATACAACTGACCTTGGAGAATTATCATTATCACCAGTGTTTCCAAGTTTGCAATTCTGACTTTGTGTAACAACTCGTAAATTATTCAAAGAGTTATCTTTCGGATTTGAATTGATATGATCAATCACAAGACCGTCCTCGATTGTTCCATGAAAACAATCGTACACAAATCTATGTGAGCAACAATGTTGTTTTTTTTGTCCCGACATTGAACACGAGATAACCAGTATTATTAGCAATCACGACTGGTTTAGTCGACAGTTCCTGATTACATCATCTCGAAATGCTGCATAATTCTTGATGATGGGATGTTTCACAAATTCTTTTTGCTCCATTTCTATAATAATTTTATTTGTCTAAATTATTATTTTGAAAATCTGGTTAGATAGTCTTCAGCGTTTCTTATGAGAAATTCATTACAGACACGATTGGCGTTATTTTTTTTGTCTTCATAATATCGTTTCAGCTCTGTGTATTTTTTATCACCACACTGCACACACAACTGATTTTCTTCTCTAACCCCAACACCACATCGTAAACACGGTTTTGGTCCTAGACACCCTCTTCGAAAGCTTTGTTACAAGGAAATGAAGAACCTATCATTAACCATTTGCATTTATTGTTTGCTTGAATCGTTATATTCTTACGTGACTAGGCTCGTACAAAGTGACATAGAAGAGAGTGAAGTCAACAAGTTTTGTAAATTTTAACAAAACAATTTATTTCCCTAGAAAACAATGTAAAAATGTGAAATAGGACTTACGGTTTGTGAATCTAATCCAAAAATTAATCCTAGAATTTAAAAATATAAGTCCTATCACTAAACAGTTCTAATTCAATCCAAGTTTGAATCTCGATGAAGTTTCAAGATGGAAGGCGATGACGTCCTCTATAATCAGTTTTGTGCTGATGTGTCAACAATTCCTTATTGGGTCACCAAGAATATAACACCGGCTTTTGAATTCCGAATAATTTTAGTAAATGTCTCTGTCCAAGAATTTCGACGAAGAAGAGCATTTTCCATGGTGAATAAATTTTTTAAATTAAAAAAAAATCAATTCAGATGACAACAACAGGAATACCTTTCAGCCTCAAGGTATTATTTACAACTGACTCAGAAACACTGAAATCTCAGTATTAACCTAACTAAGAACGCAATTACAGACTCGCGTGATGGGTCACGTGGTCACTAACTTCGAACAGCGCAGTAAAAAAATATGTCAATTAGCACGTAGGCTAATATAGCCTTAGCTAAAAATCTGATTCCCGCACTGGAAATTAATTTAAAAAATAAAACGTTGTTTATTCAGACTAACACGCAGGCCAAACATGACCTTGATTACGATCAATAATTTTCACTCTTTGTTTACCAAACTTTGAACCAAGGACAGCTAAAAATACAATATAGCAACATTATTGCGTTTAGGCTAAAAAGAACTGAACTGATTTTAATGGGAAAAATGTCAAATCCAGTAAAAAAATTATCATTACAATAAAATATAATGAGACAAAAATAAAATAAAAAGAAATTTAAAACTAACACACAAATAATTTAATTACATATGCGTAACAATATCTATATATATTTCAATTTATATACTTGCCTTGATTATAATATGGAGGAGTTTGAGAGATTATTCGCAATCAAGTCCTCTAAATCTAGATTCGATCCTGACAAACTGTCGAAATCTAAATTTAGTTTTTCGATGCAAGATCTGGCTTTAACGAATAGGGATATAATTGATTGTATATGAGTGAAACCAAGAAGGAATTTTGCGACGATGGTGCGACTCATGTGTGGTCAACATTTAGAATTATTGCAATTGTCGATACTAGAATGAATGACGAGCGAGCACCAAAGATTATTAACTATCTCGACAATCAAAGATATTTTATTCTAATAAAATTTATTGTAGAGACATACCACGACACTTGGATTATCCGTGACAAACGTGACCCTGTCCGTGTACACACTGGAAATATTGTCACGTTAAATAAAAATTCCAAACCCGGAATGTTGACTGGTATTGACAAACCATATTATGAACGAGCGTATCCTTTGACTGCAGTTGTTTATGCTATGTATCAGCTAAATGATAAACCTAGCGTTGATGATCTCGAATCGATGAAACTGTCAAGGCTAAAGTGTGTAGCTGAGCGAGTTACAGAACACTTCACAAACGCGATAAGACGTAAAAAATTAAATACGTTTGGAGAAACAGTTAAAAATACCAGAGCTTCTATCAAAGACATTGCTGAGCTGGGGAGAAAAAAAATGAAATTCCCAATAATAGTGAAGACGTCAACCGGAGAGATTTTGTATAAATCGAAATATGAATCAAGAGGAGCTCCGATAATGATCATTGAGCATAATGCACATGCATGGACATCGGCCGTAATAATATTTCCACGAGATAGAACTGATAAATTTTATAATGATTATATATTTGATTTTATAAGAAATATCAGTAAGAGTGACCCTGTGTCCGTGTGGTTATTTCAAAGTTAAGAATCTGTGAACTATGATCAGTTTGTACGGCCTAATGGAGACATTTATCGTGCAGAATCTCTCCACGAGGAAATGAAAAATCTTGCTTTGAAATATACCCCTGACGATGTCAGGGCTGAACAATTACTCAGTAATTGTTTAACCGTTCCGTCAGGTGCTGCCCACGAAGCTCAAGAAAAAAATTCATGGTCACCGACAAGATCGGAATATGGTAGTATGTTATCTTGGAAGTTGTCTCGGATACGGAGAGTTTTCTGAATACTTTAAGAGATTTGGACATCCAAAACACGAGATGACCAGACTTGCGATAAATGGACCCGTGCCAGATTTTGATTTGATCGGATTCGCCTGTATAAAGTCATTCGAGTTTGCACCGAAAAACCTTCATCCGATTGTTTATGCGTGGTTTGGAAGACATTTTTCATAAAAATGTTGGGCTCCGTAGTTTTATTACGATATATGCTTGATGTAAAAATATTGCTATCGTTGAAAGTAAGTGAAGCCATTATATCATATCGTCCGCAGAAACAAGTTTGGTTGCCGCAACAAAAGAAATATTCTAATGATGAAAATCCTGATATAACTGATTATCAAAATAAAGTTGCAAAGGATCTCGGCAGACAAATAAATGGAAAATTTACTCAGGGTAGTTCATGTGATCATAAACGACATTGTACAAGATTAATTATGGACGATGCTGAACTCGATATTATAATTGCTGATACAACGGAGAAAAACACATTTATAAGTCGAAGTAATGCTTATTTATCAGACGCAACTTAGTTAGGTACAGTTGTGAGCTATATTGATGGTGAGTCACCGCAGTTTACTCACTTAAGATCTTCGATGTTAGCATATGTTTCGATAAATTTACTATCGATGATAAACAGATTTCCTGATACCGCGGTTAGAGTTGCCACAGATACAGTTTATATAAAAAAAAATATGCGGATTTGTTAAAACAATTACATATTGGCAATTATGCATCATGGGGCGAATGGAGAATAAAACGAGAAAATATACTTATTTATTATGAATCTGCCGATTTTGAAATCAGGGGGATATATTACAAGAATAATCAGATGTCAAAATTATCAGCACCATCGGTATATGATCCTTTGGCCAGACATAAAACCGTTTATCTTAATGGGTGCGGTGGTTCTGGTAAAACAATGCATGTGATTGAATTATTCCTGAACAGTTGTTCAGAAATGGTTGTTTTGACACCTACACATAGACTTGCCAGAGAAATGAACGAACGCGGAGTAAAATCTCAAACTTATCATAGTTTCTTTAGATGGTGCGCTGACACATGGACTCCTGAGCGAATGGGTGAAAAATACATTCCTAAAATTATTATTCAGAATGAAATATGCACGGTGTTGCTAAAGATATTAAAAATATTTATTGATTGGTTATTGACTCGAAACAAAGCTGTGATGATGTGTGGCGATCATGGTCAACCGCCGCCTTTTGTTGGCTCCTCTCCGCATGAATGGTTAAAAACGTTTGTAGATTATTACGAAGAAATAACTGATAATGATAGAGCTGTTGATGAATCACTGAAGAAATTTAAAAAAGTTAATCAGACTGCAGTCAGATAAGATTCAATGTGAGATAATGCGTGAAGTAATTCCAGAAACTCATATGAATGTTTTTTGGAATTTATGGAGGCCTGCTGATTTGATAGTTGCAAGTAGAAAGATAAGTCGTGATACACTTCAACAACAATTATATCTGTTACATAAAGAAAAATTTTGAACTCTACCTGTACCATTGTGTTATCGCCCAGCAGATACTCGACGACAGAATACTGAAGTTCAGTTTCCAGGTGATAAACAAATCCTTGTATTAAATGATATTGTTTTAGTTCCTGCCAGTGCTGTTGAGAGTGCGAAAACGATGGACAAAACTCCATGGACACTAGGATATGCAATAACGGTGGTAAATGTGTGTCTTTAGGAATTAATTGTAATTGTTCGCGTAGAAATCCACGTTGAGGAGCAGTTGAATCTGGTCTGTAGATTGCAGGTCTACCCGTGGATCTTACCACGCTGAAAATTTTATGTGTGGTCACACTCCAAATAGGATCAGTTGCTCTTTTTTTTACCCCTTTCAAGCTCACCAGGTTCAAGTAAGTCACATTACAGTCACATTACCTAGTACTGGTTGTTTTGAAAAGGAGTCATGTCGTTGTACTGGTATATGTTTTTTTTTGTGATTGCATTTGTAGTTTCATGGTAGTTGCACGAGTAATCTCATTATTTAACGCAGCTATCACACTTGGTAGTCTTGCAACCCATTCATGAGATCTCTTCCCGGACTTAAGTCGGTGGATATTGCCTTCGGATATTGATATCCAAATATCCGCTCAGCAAGTGCTCGATTAATCCCTCAACAATTGCCTGATCGCGATGAATTGTGGTGTGTCCTCGTCTGATTTTAACGTTATGTTTTTTCATCAGAGATGATACTGCACCAAGACATTCTTTGCCAGGATCAACCTGTAGTAGTTGTGGCCATCGTAGACCGCCACGATGATAAATTCGTTCAAAAGCAAATGCAACTTCAGTTGCTGTTTTAGTTGATGGTGGTTCTGCTTCTTTATATCTACTTGCAACGTCAACGACAGTCAACGCGTATTTGTATGTGCGTAATTGACGTCTACCAATTTTAATTGTATCGTGTGGTAAAAACAAAATATCTGCTTGATGAACTTCATTGGGAATACTGACATCAAAATGTGCGTACTGAATTTTTTTTTAGGTGGCGGTAGATAAATTTGCCATATTGTCTGTCGTGCTAACCAATTTGCAGCAACAGAACGTGTGACTCCTGCTGCAGCAGCAAGTTTACTAATCGCTGCTCTCCCCTTCCAATATCCTCTTGGGCTATAATAAACCGATTCCATAATAATACTAATAATCGGTTGATTAATTACAGGCCCCTAGCACTAGTTTACCTTTCATCGCAAATTTTACTAGAAAGCTAGCAAGTTTTTCTCTGAGAGATTTATTTTTTTTATGGAATTTAACGAGTGAATCAACTTTACATCTGCAATATGTCGTTGCTGTAAATCTTTATTTTTATGCGCTACATGATGAACATGACATGCTTGATCAATTGCATTTATTGGATACTCTCCAGGTCTTGGTTGGTCTCATTCGTCAAGTCGCATATCAAGTGGAGTTCCAGGACCACAATAATTATATCCAGGAATATGTTTTTCTACTGGGTATTTAGCCCATGGAACACCTGGTAATTTTCCTAGTGAAGCAGCGATATCACCACCCTTGACATCCGTCAGGTGAGACGAACTAAATTTGTATTTTTTTTGTACCACATTTCACACACTTGCCTGTAAGTGCACGCGTTTTATTATTTGCTATTATTATTGTTAATCCACTGGTGGGGGTGGGTGCTCTGCATCGAACACATTATAAATCCATATTTATTATATATTTGTACAACATGGATATCATTGATTTCTCAGCGACACGAAAACAAGAACCAGTCAAGCATCATCCAGCGCTAACAGATTCTATCAGAGCAATTATCATAGGCCCATCTGGGTCTGGTAAAACGCAATTGTAGCTTAATCTGATAATGAGATGACTTAAGTGGGATAAGTTATATTTAGTGGCACCATCTGTAAATGATCAGAGATGTTATGAAATACTTAAAGATTTTAATGAAAACGCAAACTTGTTGGATGAAGACGGCAATGATATTATTGATTTTATCACCGATATTGATGAAGTCCCATATGCGAAATAAAAAGTCGAGAGAAAGATGGTACTGGAATTAAATACAAAACGGCAGTGTACTAGAGACCCGGAATAGTGAAATAATGTAATATCAGGCGGCAATTGACAATGTATACTTCAGATAGAAACGAGAAAAGGAACACATATAAAGCAATTTGACTTTGTTGAACGGTTTCTTTCATTGATTTTCTCTGAACACAACTTTTGTGAATTTGTAAATTTTGCGATATCTAATAAATTTTTCCTACCGGTAGTGGTATTTTGTCATTCAATGACATTGATGTCTGTATTACTCGATTTAAATTTCAACTTATCTCGGCAAATACACGGTAAAGTTTTATTCCAATCAACACTATTCATTTTAGTTTGAGTGGCTTAGCATTTATATTAATTTATACCTGTTATAAATAATAATAATGAATTTAGAATGGTTCTTGTTGGAATTAAAAGTTGAATTCGGGGAATTTAGTATTGATATTTGGGTATTCAATGTTTAAGTTTCAAACAATCATTACTCTGCCACATGCAAATTATGCTAACATATTCCAAGTAATGAAATCATAATTCGTACAAAATATACAGTTTTGGTGGGATATATTCAATAATGTTAATTTAGCGAGAATATAAGTACACAAGGGCTGCGATGGAATGTAAATAATGACTATTCTAATGCATCAAAATAACTGTAACACTCTAATAATAGACTATCCATGTATAAATGTTACCGGGCACAAGAAAAATCAAGAGGTTAATGGATTTATTAATATTCTCGTAGTATACGATGATGTGATGCTGGGCAAATAATCAGCTCCAGCTCGGATATTTTCTCGAGGCAGACACAAAAATACTGATGTTATATATGTTACTCAGCGATATACACAAATACCTAAAGTGATCGGAGACAACTGCAATATTTTAGTTGTGTTTAATGGAGTCGATACACATACTCTGCGAAACATTCATCAGACTTGGTGTTCAGGGGATATGGACATGATTAAGTTCAAAAGCTTCTTTTCAAAAGTACAAGCTACCCCCACACGGATCTATCATGATAAATATACATGACCCCGGATCTAGGTATCGTATAGGTCTCGATAAAATTTTCGGTTAAGAGACAAGAGCAGGGAGGGTGACGACCAACAGTGAGTGGACGACGAGTAAACGAACACGCATAAAAATTTAAAAAAACAAGCGTCAAAAATAAAATAACACTATGAGCTAACCCAATTAGAGAAATCTCGGTCGGTTAGAGGTTTCGGTTTGACGCTATTGACCTTGTATTTTCACTTTCGTAGGAAGCTTATTTTTCGCGAATGGACCCTCCTAGATAATAGTATGTTCACCCTACCTGCTGCTGTGATAATTGATCCCAAGTACTTGAAGCTTGTGACTCTTTCCAGCTTCGGTGCTAATCTCCATACCATATGCTGTGGAGGTTGTGTCGATGCACTCAACCAAGTCAGCCAGTCCCATGCTGTAGAAACGTATTGGATCTTTGGGTGTACGAGCGTCTTATAACAGCTAGCCTTGATGTGTTTGGGCAGGATGACATGTTTCTTTGCAGAAAATGTGTCGTCTGTTTGGCTTTATTTTGGTTAATGAGTCTATGTGGGAGTTCCTATATAGTTTGCTGTCCATGACAACAAGCTACTTGGCTTTGTTGGCCTTGTTCAAGTTTTGCTCGTGGATAGAATAGAAGGCGTTAACTACCTTTCGCTCGTTAGTTATGCGTACGCGTTCGCACACGGACAGGTTGAAATTTATTTGCCAGTTTCTCTCCCACTCCTATAACTTGCTGAGGTCTTCTTGTAGTAACACTGCATCTTGTTGGGAATTAATCACTCTATATAGTATGCAATCGTAGCCGAAGAGCCTAACTGTGGAGGAAACACTTGATGGCAATTCGTTGATATATACTAGGAATAGGGGAGGCCCTAGCACTGTTCGTGTGGGACACCTGAATTCACTGGGGAGGGTGATGATAGAAACCCGTCAAGCACGACGTCTTGGTTTCACTCTGTTAGGAAGCTCTGTATCCATGCTAGCGTCCGGTCTTTGAAGCCATAGTGTTGGATTTTAATTACAAGACGTTGATACGACACTTTGCTGAAGTCCAGTAAGATGGCATCTATCTGCTATTTGCTGTATAATCCAATTGCAAGGTCGTGAACAGTAGTAATTAGATAGGTCAAACAGGATTTTTTCTTTCTGAAGCTATGGTGTTGGTCACAAAGGATGTTGTTTTGTTCTAGATGCTTCATCAAGTGGCTGTGTACAACATGTTCCATGACTTACATCAAACTGGCGTCAAGGAAGCTGGTCTATAGTTGACGGTGTTATTTTTTTCTCCCTTCCTGAGTACCGTAGTGACTTACTCTCCCTTCCAGTTTTCCGGAACTAGACCTTGATCATGTGATGCTTGAAAGATTAAGATAAGAGCTGATGTAATGGCTGGCGCCATTTCCTTCAAGAAACGAGACAAGATTTGGTCTGGACCGGTGGCTTTATGCGATTTTAGTTCTTCTAGGAGTTTTTTCTTCACACCTTTTTTCTTGAATAAGAAGTGGAGGAGCTGTTGGAGAAGAAGTTGATCCTACCTGAAGAAGGTTGTCACAATCTTCATAAGTGAAGACCGATGATAACTGATTTTTGAGGATCTCAGTCATGTCTTTGGTGTAAGAGTAGGCAATACCATCCTTCGTCAAAGGAGCCACACCAGAGCTGTCACGCTTACATGGGAGCCTCCCTGCGTTGTACTCCGCTGTGGTGATGCTCTACAGATATTATGAACTTCAGAGAGAGAGTGACAGCTGTAAGGTGAAGTTATTTGTATTTGCAACATGCACAGTGGAGAGAATGTAGGTGCACCTTCTATGTTACTTTTATGTACTGTGGTTGTAATTTCATTTGGATATTGTACTTGTGAAGTCCAAGAAGTGAAAATGACCAGGCCGAGCTAGCAAGTTTCTCATCGATGCACATCTGAAGTAAGGCCAAGCTGTATATTCTATAACCCATATTACACCAAGCATTCATACACCAAAATGAAGGAAATTTAACAATAACTACACAAGGTCTTCTTTAAATAGCCTTTATAACCAGTTAGGAAAATCGGAGAAATTCTATTTCTTCACAAATATAAACCCTATGCAAAATATGAACCTGTAGAGCTCCACCTAAACGATATATCTTATTTCAAAGTAAGTAACATACAATGAAGTAAACCAGACTTCAGCGTCACTTGATATCTCGGCCATGACATAGCCGAGTGTATCCATAGCAAAGTCGGTCCATTACTGATTTGGACCGTACAAATTTAATTAAGCAACTATTCATGTCACGGTCGGCCAATATTTTCAAAAATTGAAACCAAAAGACTCTTCAACCAATTCCATAGTACCAGTCTTTTCCTGTATCAAAGCAATACGTCCAAATCATGTTCTTCAATGGCTGATAAATTCTTTCCAAAGCCACTTGGTTTCAGAATGATAGGAAAAAAAGATCTAAGACGTTGGATGCCTAATTCATGCATAACTGCCTGGGAAATTCCAGACATAAAATTTGAAACTTGATCAGATCGGACAGACTTTGGAAGGCCAAAAAGTGTGAAAGCTTTTACCATGGTCTTAGTTATTATATTCCTCAATCGAATGGAAATCTTGTGGATGTACACATTATCATCAACAAGCATAAGTTGCTTAACAATGTCTTAGGTGATGGACTGACATAATCTACCGTTATTCTGCTAAATGGTTCATTAAATGCAGGAATGTGTTGCAGATGAGCCTTATGTATCTTCTGGTTGATGAGGAGAGGATTTCTGATAAGAAGTTTAATTCCTAACTGTTGTACCAGTTTGAGATTTGGAAGTTCTAGCGTGAGACTGGAATGAGGTTTTAGCAAGCACCTGTTGAGAGAAAGGTTTATGTACAAATGCAACTTTCTGAGTTGAAGGATAATCATCAGCTGTAATTGGTGAATTCTCTAAAGCTTCAGCATTTTTCTCGTCATGTAGGTCATGACATGAGTCTGACTGGTTTCCTTTCTACAATTTAACCGTTCAAGGCAGATTCTTTGACAACATCACACTTATCACTTTGTTCTACCGAAAGTACAGGGTGGACTTCACGAGCTTTGCCAGTAAATACACTTTATAATGACAATGCTCCCTTGTCCATTTTTAATTTTCAGCAATTTTCTTAAAATGAAGTACATATTTCTCTACCTCCTTTTCTTTAGAAAGGGAAAACAACCAAATATATTTAGTAGCGTCAAAACCTGGAGCTGTGTCAACGGCGGAAAAGTCTGCTCTACTTTCCCATTCTAATTCCTTTAATTTCATTTGCATTTGCATTTCTCCCTCATATTTTTGCATTTTCATGGCGTTGTTTTTAATTTGCATTTCTGTTGTTTCCTTTTTCCTTTTCATTTATATTTCTCTCTTTTCAGGCACCAACTCAAATCCTTCAAGATACATTCCTTGACCGAATCATAATCATCACTTTGTCTGATGAGACTAAGTCCAAATTTCCAATGTGTATACTTTGTAATAACAAAGTCCAGTGCTCTCTCGGCCATTTCAAATTTTTAGCAATTTTCTCAAAACTAAGAAAATATTTATCTACCGCCTTTTTTAAAAAATGGTACCGCCCTGATACTTTAGTAACATCAAAACCTGGAATTGTATCTCTCTCTCTCTCTCTCTCTCTCTCTCTCTCTCTCTCTCTCTCTCTCTCTGCATATGCATTGCATCCTGCTAAAACTGAGGCTTTCTTATCTCAACTTCCAAATCTTTATTATAACTGCAATTCCCTTACTTTCTAATCCGAACCAGATAGAAATTTCCTCATTAAACCAAAAGAACTTTTATCAATAATACCTTTTTCATCAAATAATGGATTAAAATATTATTTAACTCTTGCCTCCTTAAATAAGCCTTCGCATCAGAAAGATCTTAATGTTTGGCAAGTTCAAGAAATTCATCCTTTTAAGGAATCTTGGCCATCCTGGGTAGGATCTGAAACAGTGTCCGCTACTTTAAATGTAATGGTGAAAGCTTGTTGGTCTAACTAACATTTCCCCAAATATGTGAAATTAAAATGCTATGGAGTGAGAAAAATTCAAACCAAAGTGAAATTTAAATTTCAAAAACAATTGTAATATCTGAAATATTCAAATCTCTGAAACATTAAATCTGTAACATATATTCAGATCAATTCCAATCTACCGAATTTCTAGTTACTACTCTATGGTCTTAAAATAAGGAAAGAGAAAGAGCGAAAACCAGCTAGTTTTGCATAATTGAAAATATAATTCATTTCCCTGCAAGACAAAGTGAAAGAATTCGAAATAACAGTATGATCAATTAAATCCTAAAGTCCTAAATGTTCTATCAATTCCAAAAGTATCGAGTAATTAAATGAGGGTCTGTATTGTAATGCTGTATCAACAGTACAGAAGAATCAATATGATATAATCCCAAAATGTATTTCAATTAATTCACAGTAATTCCGTAACATCTATTAAATATCCTAATGCCTTTAAGTTCATACAGAGTATTTCCGTGACAGCTATTATGCTAATTATTCCAATTAATCTAAATATTTCAAGTACTGTAATTCTGACGAATTATGAATGAAATAAATCCTATCCATGAATTACTTCCAAGACTGGTGTTTATTACCAAGAATACCTAATTCTACATAATAATTATCTTATATTGATAATTAATACGCAGTAGATAGCGTCGTACATTCATAATCTCAACCATAAACAGATCAGCTGTTTAAACACTGACTAATCAGGAATTTGGTCAGCTTGGCCTTTCAAAAGCTCATGTACTTGTCGGATCAAGTGATGTTTATCTGAACAATAGTGCAATTCAACCTTGGAACTTTATAAACGACGACATAATAGAGGTTTTTGTCACTCCAATTCTATATTCATTTTGCGGAATTATTTTTAGTTTTGTTCAGTTATAATTTGAGAGGAACCATTATTTGAAATTATTCATTTGAATTACAAAGTGCTCATTGACAATATTGACACTGCTGTTTGATTATGGAGGATTCTTTCAAAGACTTTCTGGGTCATATCGTTGTGTTACATCAATACTATTGGTAGATCAACACATTCAAGATTATTTTTCCGCCATCGCATTCAAGACCTGAAATTCAATAGTTTTACACTTGAGATAGAACATTTACGATTATTTATTATTATTTATGATTTAATTCAAAATACCGTAAAGTTTCTATTAAATTTTCACTTTTAACTTAGTAAATTAACTATTTGTTGGTTTTACTAAACTTGTTGGTTTTGCTTTTTCTGTTACATAGTTTAAGACCATTGAGTCGTAACACCCTATTCCCGTATAACTTCCCTACCATCCTCTTATAAACAGAACTAGCCTCCCAACCACCCTTATAACTCCTACAACCCTAACAGAGATGTGAAAAGAGTGAAAAGGAGAAAATATACACACTACGCGTATAAACATACCTTTATACTAGCTTCTATAGTGTGGAAGAAGAGAGAAGAGTTGGAGTACTTATACATATGAACAAACATAGCCTTCTACAGACATCAAACAGGATGGAGAGAAGAACAAACACACACTCCAGGAAAGGCATTAACTAACGTTTACATTCCAAGAAGTGTGCTATGATATATCTGACACTGACATTAATGGAGTCAAGTGGGGTTTATAATTTGTCATACTATTTTCAGATTTGTCGTCCCAAACTTATTTGTCTCACTAAATGGCTAAATATTGTCGTTTGAGATATGTTGGCAGAAGTTTTGTACAAAAATGTTCAGTGTTAAGTCTGACAGATTTGGTTTTTCAGTTTATTACCAATTTACTGTGTTTGCTCTTGCCACCCGACATTTAATACGCTTACTGGCTCATCGTCGCTTGATGAACATTGACAGAAAGTGTGTTGAAAAATATTTAATGTCAGTTTGGTTCACTTCGTTGCAAATGAATTTTTGTCGATCTAGATTTAAAGGAACACTACTGCATAATATGAAAAAATATAAATTTAAAGGAATTCAAAAGGAGTGCTGTCCTTGTAAAAACACAACTTTCTGCCCTCAAGATACAATGGAGCTAGACGCATCCAAACTATACGGAAGATGGCTTAAAGCAAGTTAATCACACAAAATGGTTTGTTTTTTTTGGCATAATCAGTCATTTGTAGGTTCCAAGTTTCAAATCGAATCCTTTTTAGTCACGGGCATCCTTTTAGTCCGTTGCTGTATCCGACTAACACATCTTGGCAAATATGAAGAGCAGATAAAGTATGATGAATGTATTCCTCTCACGAGGAAAAGAAAATGTATTCATCACTATTTGTAAAACAAAAATCAATGAGATTTCGTACACAGAAAAAGTTTTGGTGGTTATGTCTTTTCATGTACTGCTCATAAAAGGCCACAAAGAATCTGCCATTGAATAAAATCCAAGAAATGAAGTCACTAACATAAACAGACGATGAGTCGTCCAAAATTCAACAAGACTCGTATGGTCATTTTGAAACAGTTCTTTAAAAAGTACTCGGTAATCAACTAAGTTTTGAATGTTGTTATTGACTTCCTTCCATGGAATTTAGGGTGATACTGATGAAAGAAGTCGCGGCATGAAAGTTTTATAACGAATTCGTAATTTATCAATGTCTGACCATTTGAACATTTTCAAAGCTGTAGGATTATTGTAACAGCCTTATGTCTGTGCTTAAAATGTGTATCGTGGTTAGAGATCCTGTTGCTTTGAAATATTTCATCCTGCAATTTTGCCATCGTAGTCAGCCCCCTGCTGTAAATATCCTGACTACCGAAGCAGACTGCATTGCAGTGCTGTTATCTCTAACGGTGTAACTAGCACAGCCACAACGATTGTCGACATAGGACCACACCCCGACATACAGTTCCATAATGGCACGGGGGCCCTGGGTGGCTGAGTGGTCTAAGGTAATCGTCTTTTCTTATCATTCACACATCTCACAAAGTCCTTAAAGGTCAATGGTGTAGCGTGTGCGGTTGCTGAAACGTAATATATTATCTGCTAAACACCTGCGCAGTGCACGAAGAGCTGCAGATTGTATCCTCTAACACTCAAGTACCTTCGGGCCGGGTCCTCAACATAGACATCGCTATGGTCGAAATCACTATCTTGCTCTGTCGAAGTACAAAACGCTACAACCCCTCTCGTTGCTGTTTCTGCCAGTGGATCGTCTGCCCAGTGCACGCTTGGGTCTGGCATTGAGCTGCATGAATAGAATCGGGCTTGGGTATTTCGGACCAGGACTTTAGCCTGTAGTCTGCGCTGTCGTTGGGTACATGTTGTCATTCGGCTTTGTCACGTCACATAGCAAAAGCAAATGGAGATAAGCATGAAACGCATAGGTAATCTCCGCAAGCGCATATCTTTCTCGCCATATAAATCTCCATGCATTTTAGCTTGTGGAGTAATTTTGTACATACAAGAAGTTGGTTGCCACTAGAACAATCTCAGTAGTTTTTAAAACGCCGCAGCAAAATAAATAAAGGCAGGCATATGCCAACATCTCGCAGGTGTGTGCACTGGGATTGGCCAAGATGAAAGATCTCTTGTTGGCTCTCAAACGAAACTATGATTCAACAACCTCGAGCTTGGTCTCAGTTATGCAGACGAGAAGCACAATCGGAACCAAGAACTTGTCTTCAAAGTTACTAACTTAAAATGCGGGAAAGATATAGTAGCACGTAATGGTAAAACTCCAGCTCTTGACTCGGACGAAGGTCTGAGGTTATCTGGTTTTAGGGATGACCAAAGAGCTGATAGTATGATGCACATTTACCCAGTTCCTGGAATCTCACAGGGTAGCAGGCCTTCCTGAAAGTGCAGCCAATCTTGTCGTCACTTAACACTCTGCTTGCCAGAGACCACTGCAGCCGTGCTCAGCGCCAGAGGTGGGTCACCAACAGTTTTGATCTTCAGCAAATGCTTTGGCCATGTGTCTCACAACAACACGATGCTCAAGTGCTTCAAGATCATTTGAATGAACACAACAAATGTTCGTGTTCTCGTCGTGCTTCTGGTTGGAGCAGTAGTCTTTTTCGTTGTGGAACACTAAAACTGCTCCGTGGTTAGTATTTTGTCTCCTGAGTACACAAAACCATGCATCTACATTATCAGCAGCAGAGAGGGTGAACAGACCATTTTGCTGGAGACCTTATTTATGAAAAATAAGCCTTCTACGAAAATGAAAATACAAGGTCAATAACACCAAACCAAAGCCTCTAACCGATCGAGAGTCTCTCTAAACTGGGTTAGCTCATTCTGTTACTTTAATTTCGAGCTTGTTTTCATTCTTATGGCGTGTTCGTTTAATCGCCGGTCACTCACTGTTGGTCGTCACCCTCACTGTTGCTGTGGTGTCAATCAAAACTTATACCGAGACCTATACGATATCGTGACCGAAGGTCTTGTAAATTTATCGTTATAAATCCCTGTGGGGTAGCTTGCGCTTTTGAAAAGAAATTTTTAAACTTGTTCATATCCATATCCCCTGAACACCAAGTCTGATGAATGTTTCGCAGAGTATGTGTATCGACTCCATTAAACACAACTAAAATATTGCAGTTGTCTCTGATCACTTTAGGTATTTGTGTATACCGCTAAGTAACATATATTACATCTGTGATTTTGTGTCTGCCTCTGGAAAATATTCTGGCAGGACTTGATTGTTTGTCTAGCATTACATCATCGTATACTACGAGATTATTAATTCGTACATCGAGGTCATCTACAGATGGGGCATCATCAATATCGGTAATAAAATTAACAACAACATTACCGTCATCGTCTTCATCCAACGACTTTGCATTTTCCTTAACATCTTTAAATACTTCATAACATCTCTGATCATCTACAGATGGTACTACTAAATATAACCTATCCCACCTGAGTCATCTCATTATCAGATTAAGCAACAATTGCGTCTTGCCAGACCCAGATGGGCCTATTATAATACACCTGATATAATTTTGTAGCGCTGGATGATGTTTGATTGGCTCTTGTCTTCGTGTCGCTGAGAAATCAATGATATTCATGTTGTAGAAATATAATAATTACATGGATTTATATTGCATTCGATGCCGAGCACCCACCCCCACAAGTGGATTAACAACAATAATTACAAAAAATAAAATGCGTGCACTTACAGGCAGTTGTGTGAAATGTGGTACAAAAGAAATACAAATTTATCTCCTTTCACAACTTTACAAAGACAGGTGGAAATATCGATGCTTCATTAGGAAAATTACCAGGAGCTCCATGGGCTAAATATCCAGAAGAAAAATAAATTCCTGGATATAATTATTGTGGTCCTGGAACTCGACTTGATATCCGACTTGACGAATGAGATCAACCAAGACCTGGAGAGTATCCAATAAATGCGATTGATCAAGCATGTCACGTTCATGATGTCGCGTATAAAAGTAAAGATTTACAACAACGACATATTGCAGATGAAAAGTTGATTCACGCATTAAATTCTATCAAACATAAATCTCTCAGAGAAAAACTTGCTAGCTTCCTAGTAAAATCTGCGATGAAAGGTAAACTAGTACTAGGGGCTGGTAATTAATCAACCGATTATTATGATAATAATGGAATCGATTTATTATAATCCAAGAGGGTATTGGAGTGGTAGAGCAGCGATTAGCAAACTTGCTACTGCAGCAGGTGTCTCACGTTCTGTTGCTGAAAATTGGTTAGCACGACAGGCAATATGGCAAATTTATTTACCACCACCTAAAAAATTCAGTACTCATATTTTAACGTCAATACTCCCAATGAAGTTCATTAAACAGATATTTTGATTTTGCCATATGTTACCATTGAAATTGGTAGACGTCAATTACGCACATACAAATACGCACTAACTGTCGTTGACGTTGCAAGTAGATATAAAGAAGCAGAACCACCATCAACTAAAACAGCAACTGAAGTTGCATCTGCGTTTGAACGAATTTATCAACGTGCTGGTCTACAATGGCCACAACTACTAAAGGTTGATCCTGGAAAAGATTTTCTTGGTGCAGTATCATCTCTGGTGATAAAACATAACGTTAAAATCAGACGAGGACACACCACAATTGATCGCGATCAGACAATCGTTGAACGATTTAATCGTACACTTGCTGAGCGGTTATTTGGATATCAATATGTAAAAAGGAAATATCCACGGACGCGAGATCGTGTGAATGGGTTGCAAGACTACCAAGTGTGATAGCTGCGTTAAATAATGAAATTACTCCTGCAACTTCTATGAAGCCTACTAATGCGATGACAAAGAAACATACACCAATACAACGACATGACTCTTCCTCAAAACAACCAGTACTAGGTAACGTGACTGTAAGATATTTATATGAACCTGGTGAACTTGAAGGTGGTAATAAAAGAGCAACTGATTATATTTAGAGTGTGACAACACATAAAATTTCCAGCGTGGTAAGATCCACGGGTAGACCTGCAATCTTCAGACTAGATTCAACTGCTCCTCAACGTGGATCTGTGCGTGAACAGTTACAAGTAATTCCTAAAGACACACAATTACCACCACGTTCACTTTTGTAAACTGGCCCCCCGACGTCGATTATACTCAAGACAGGTCAGCATCACATTTTCGCGTATGTGACCAAGACTACTATTAACTCTATCCACGGTGAATTATCTTGGATTATTATTCGAATACTGCCACAACATTACTGCGTTACAATTCACACAATGATTATTCTGTAGTTGCTTTATTGTCATAATAAATTCGGCATCGAGATCAAAGTCGTTTTTTTTTTTTTTGTCACATTGTTTATAACTCGCTAATTTTTTCTTGGTGACGACCAAGTCGTTCTTAACATTTAACATCATCGGTGATTTCATCGGTTATTACGCAATCCATGATAATCCTCCGCAGTTGAGATATTCTTCTGACTCGAGACACTGCGAGATAAGCTAAGTTTGATCATTCAATACGATCATCTATAATCCACATATTTGTATAAGAAATAGTTAATCCTTGTGACGAATGAATCGTTATAGCGTATTCAAGTGTCCACGGAGATTTGTCCATCGTTTATGGGCTCTCAACCGCACTCACAGGAACTAAAACAATATCATTTAATACAAGATTTTGTTTCCTTGACGATGTCAAGGTTCCTGGAATCTCAACTTCAATATTCTGTCGTCGAGTATCTGCTGGGCGATAACACAATGGTACAGGTAGATTTGAAAAGTTTTCTTTATGTAACAGAAATAATTGTTGTTGAAGTGTATCACGAACTATCCTTCTACTTGCAACAATCAAATCAGCAGGCCTAGATATATTCCAAAAATCACTCATCGGAGTTTCTGGAATTCACGCATTATTTCACATTGAATCTTACCTGGCTGCAGCCTAATTAACTTTGGAAATTCTTTCAGTGGTTCATCAATAGCTCTATGATCATCGGATATCTCCTCATAATAATCTACGAATTTTTTCAGCCATTCATGCGGAGATAATCCAACAAAGGGAGGTGGTTGACCATCATCGCTACACATTATTACAGCAGTATTTTTTGTCAATAACCAATCAAGAAACATTTTTAATACTTCCAGCGATACTGTACATACTTCATCGCAAATAATGATCTTGGGAATATATTTTTCACCCATTCGTTGTGAAGTCCACGCGTCTCCACACCATCTAGAGAAACTATGATTAGTTTGAGATTTTACTTTACGTTCACTCATTTCACTGGCGAGTCTATGTGTAAGTGTCAAGACGATCATATCAAAATTTTTAAATAATTCAATTGCACGTGTTGTTTTACCAGAACCTCCAGCCCCATTGAGATAAACGGTTTTATGTCTGTCCACAGGATCATACACCGATGGCTACAGCGACAATTGTGAAATTTGTTTATTCTTGTAATATGTTTCTTTGATTTCGACGTCTGCAGATTCAGAATAACTAAGTATCTTTTCTCGTTTTATTCTGCATTCGCCCCATGATGCATCAGAGCCGAGATGTAATTGTTCTAGTAATTTTGCGTATTTTTTATTTATATAAAATGAATCTGTGGCGATTCTATCTGCGGTATCAGGAAATCTATTTATAATCGATAATAAATTTACTGAAACGTATGCGAGTCACCATCAATAGAGCTCATAAATGTCCCTAATTTAGTTCCGTCTGATAAGTAAGCATTATTCCGGCTTATAAATGTGCAGCATCGTCCATAATTAATCTTGTACAATGTCGTTTATGATCACATAAACTACCCAGAGTAAATTTATCGATTATTTTTCTGCCGAGATCCTTTGCAACTTTATTTTCATAATCAATCACATCAGGATTTTCATCAACAGAATATTTCTTTTGTTGTGGCAACCAAACTTGTTTCTGCGGACGATAGGATATAATTGCTTCATTTATTTTCAAAGATTTCAATATTGCTACATCAAGCATGTACCGTAATAAAACTACCGGAGCCCAACATTTTTCTGAAAAATGTCTTCCAAACCACGCATAAACAATCGGATGAAGGTTTTTCGGTGCAAACTCGAAATGACTCTATACAGGCTAATCCAGTTAAATCAAAATCTGGTAAGGGACCATTTATCGCAACTCTGTTCATCTCGTGTGTTGGATGTCCAAATCTCTTAAAGTATTCAGAACACTCTCCGTATCCAAGAAAACTTCCAGGATAACATGCTACCATATCAACAGAGATAACATCGCTATAATCGTATTTAGTATTCCATAATTCGCCGTGTTCGTATTCTTGTCTGCGACCATGAAATTTTCTCCTGAGCAAAGTGCGCAGCAACTGACGGAACGGTAAAACAATTATTCAGTAATTGTTCAGTATCATCAGTATATTCACACCAAAGGTGTCGCGCAAGATTTTTCATTTTTTCGTGGAGAGATTCTGCACGATAAATTTCTCCGTTAGGTCGTACAAACTGATCATAGTTCACAGAGTCTGAACTTTGAAATAACCACACGGACTCAAGGTCACTCTTGCTAATATTTTTAATAAAATCAAATATATAATCATTATAAAATTTAACTGTTCTATCTCGTGGAAATATTGTTACTGCCACAGTCCACGCATGTGCGTTATGATCGATAATTTCTATCGGAGCTCCTCTTGATTCATATTTCGATTTATACAAAATGCCGGTTATCGTCTTCACTGTTATTGGGAATTTTAATTTCTTTCCCAGCTCCGCAAAATCTTTAATAGACGCTCCAGTATCTTTAACTGCTTCTTCCCACTCATATATTTTTTTACGTCGTAAATCCGTTAAACCTTTTCCACGTATTGCGTTTGTGAAGTTTTCTGTAACTCGTTCAGCAACACAATTAAGCCTTGATGAAGTCAAGGACGACAGTTTGATCGGTTTGACACCATCGACGTTGGGTTTATCATTCAACGGATACAACGCATAAACAACTGTAGTCACAGGATACGCTCGTTCATAATATGGTTTGTCAATACCAGTCAACGTTCCTGGTTTGGAATTTTCATTTAACGCGACAATATTTCCAGTGTGAAGTCGGACAGGGTCACGATTGTCATGGATAATCCAAGTATCGTTGTCTGTCGCTACGATGAATTTCATTAGAATAAAATATCTTTGTTTGTCGAGATAATTAATAATTGTCGCTGCTCATATGTGATTCATTGTAGCATCAACAACATTCATGATTCTGATTGTTGACCACCCATGTGCCGCACTATCGTCGCGAAATTCCTACTTTGATTCACGGATACGATCAGTTATATCCCTTTTCGTTAAAGCCATATCTTGCATCGAAAAACTGAATTTAGGTTTATTATCTTTCGGTATTTTGTCAAGATCGAATCTGGCTTTAGAGGGTTTTGATTGCAGATAATTCCTCCATATTATAATTATGGCAAATATATATTTAAACTGAAGTTTAATGTATATATATATATATATATATATATATATATATATATATATATATATATATATATATATATATATATATATATATATATATATATATATATATATATATATATATATATATATATAAAATGATTCAAACAAACAATAAATGGAAATGGCTTATAATAGGTTTTTCAGTTCCTTGTAACAAAGCCTGCATAAATGAATTATGTGGCTATCATGTGCAAAGTGTTCGCAGAGGAAGTCTAGGACATAAACCGTGTTTACGATGTGGTGTTGGCGTTAGTGGACAAATTCAGTTGTGTGTACAATGCGGTGGTGAAAAGTAAAGAGAGCTGAAAATATATTATGATTAAAAAAATAATACCGATGGCGTCGAATCTCCCATAAAAACCGCAGAAGATTATCTCGCCAGATTTTCAAAATAATCATTGTGAGAAATAATATTATTATATAAATGAAACAAAATGAATTTGTGAAACATCCCATCATCAAGAATTATGAAACATCTCGTAATGCTGTAATCAGGCACTGTCGATTAAAAGAACCGGTCGGTTTTGTTATTAATACTGCGTATCTCCAGTTTGGCGTTAGAAAAAATATCTTTGTCATAGATTCGTGTACAAGTGTTTTCATGGAATAATCGAAAACGGACATGTGATCGATCATATTGATCGGGATCCAAAAAATAATTCTTTACATAATTTACGAGCTATTACACAAAGTCAGAATTCTGCATGTGGAAATACTGGGAGGTGTAAAAAAAATTTGGAAATAGGGTGCTCAAATCTGTGAACGTGGAGACAGGCGAAGAAATAATATTTCCATCAATGAATGCAGCTGCGAAATATTTTGATATTAGGATGCCTTCAGTAAAATATGTCGCGGATAAAATATACAAATCGGCGTTTTCAAACAAATACGAACAGCGAATAATATTTTAGTACGCTGCCACTCCTGAATAAAAATATCTACTTGGTGAAGTAATTTCTCTCAGTATATAAGTATAATTTTTTTTATTCTGTCAGGAAATTAACATAATACTACGTTCAAGAAAAATATTTTTACTTACCTGCTCACGTACAAATCCACTTGCAGAATGACCACAGAGAGAAATTCTGGCTGCCTTTTACAGCGTTATTCTGGAAATCACGTGATCGATTTATTCTGGAAAATTCCGCGTAGGCGTTTCTTTGCCTTGTAAAAAATTATGTGATCGATTTATTCTGGAAATTCCGCGTAGGCGTTATGACGCTATTAAAGGCAGCCAGAAGTTCTCTCCGTGGTCATTCTGCAAGTGGATTTATACGTGAACAGTTATGTAAAACATTTGTTTGTTGTATCTGCGTATTCATTTATGGTTGTGTAAATTTTTTAATTTAAATAAATATTTGTTATATAATGAATTACGAAAATATTAATGTTATTATTTCTGCAATTTAGAAATTGCAACATGACGGAATAAAAATCTCTGATCAACTTAATCCTGAAAAGATTATTTGTGATTTTGAATCATTATAACAACGAAAATTTGAAAATAAATATACATTACCATCTGATTACAGATTCATGAAGTTGATTTATCGATCGATGTTATAATCCTTGGGAACGGTCGATGACAGTCAAGTTGAAAAATTTGTTTCACTCGCAAACGCGATTGAAAAATTAGATCAGAACTATCCCACGAATACATAGCAAAAAAGATTGTGAATAATCGTGTAAGGCAGTTGAGAAAGATTATGCCAGATCGTCAAACGATCCATTGTAAAAGCGCTGTCACAAGTGACTGTAGTGAAAGTAGTGACAGTGAAAGTACTGGACCAGTGACTGTGGTAATGGCTAAACGATATCCTGGCAGAATTCCTGATATCCTTGACAGAGTCAAGGGTGAATAATTTATTTCTGATTATAGTAAAAAGATGTTTATTTTTTATTCTGATATAAATATTTATGCAGAATCAGATTGTAATATTTATTTTTATTCTGATAATACTATTATTTTTTATCCTGATTATTATTCAGAAATATTTTTATTTTTATTCTGATTATTTATTCAGAATCAGATTATAATAATTATTCTGGTCATAATATTTATTTTTTATTCTGATAATAATATTTATTCTGATAATAATTTTTATTCAGATCAGATTATAATATTTAATTTTATTCTGATAATAATTATTCAGAATCAGATAATAATATTTATTTTTTATTCTGATAATAATGTTTATTTTTTATTCTGGTAATATTTACTCAGAATCAGATTATAATATTTAATTTTATTCTGATAATAATATTTAATTTTATTCGGATAATAATATTTATTCAAAATCAGATTTTAATATTTAATTTTATATTGATAATAATATTTATTCTGACAATAATATTTTCTTTTATTCTTATAATAATATTTACTCAGAATCAGATTATAATATTTATTCTGATAATATTTACTCTGAATCAGATTATAATATTTATTCTGATAATAATATTTATTCTGATAATAATATTTATTTTTTATTCTGATAATAATATTTATTCAGAATCAGATTTATTTTTTATTCTAATAATAATATTTACTAAGAATCAGATTTATTTTTTATTCTGATAATAATATTTATTCTGATAATAATATTTACTCAGTCAAATAATATTAGAATTTATTCAGAATCAGATTATAATATTTATTCAGAATCAGATTATAACATTTATTCAGAATCAGATTATAATAATATTTATTCAGAATCAGATTATAATAATATTTACTCAGAATATATTTATTTTTATTCTGATAATAATATTTATTTTTATTCTGATAATAATATTTATTTTTATTCTGATAATAATATTTACTTTTATACTGATAATAATATTTACTCAGAATCAGATTATAATATTTATTTTATTATGATAATAATATTTATTTTTGTTCTGATAATATTTACTAAGAATCAAATTATAATAATATTTACTCAGAATCAGATTATATTTATTTTATTTTGATAATAATATTTATTTTTATTCTTATAATAATATTTATTCAGAATCAGATTATAATAATAATTATTTGTATTCTGATAATAATATTTATTCAGAATCAGATTATAATAATATTTATTCAGAATCAGATTATAATATTGATTTTATCCTGATAATAATATTCATTTTTATTCTGATAATAATATTTATTTTTATTCTGATAATAATATTTACTCAGAATCAGTTTATAATAATATTTATTTAGAATCTGATTATAATATTTATTCAGAATCTGATTATAATATTTATTTTATTCTGATAATAATATTTATTTTATTCTGATAATAATATTTACTCAGAATCAGATTATAATAATATTTTTATTCTGATAATAATATTTATTTTTACTCTGATAATATTTACTCAGAATCAGATTATAATATTATTTATTTTTATTCTGATAATAATTTTTATTTTTTATTCTGATAATAATATTTACTCAAAATAATATTTATTTTTATTTTGATAATAATATTTACTCGGAATCAGATTATAATATTTACTCAGAATCAGATTTACTCAGAATATTTATTGAGATAATTTATTTGACAGATGTTTTTGTTTTACAAAATACTGATTCTGATGTTTTATGTTTGTGGAATATGATTGTATCGATTCCACATCGATGATGGAGATAAATAATAGTTCTATTTCGGTATGGAAAATGAAATGATGTTGCCTTCACTGAATCATTTCAGTGTGTCTTTTCGCTTGAAGTTTCCGCTGCAATCGTTTTCGTGCACCTTCATCACGTGAGGTAGGAATAACAGAAAATCGCTGTGAGAATCCAATGCGATGTCTATAGGTTATCTTTACTATTTTTAAACCGCCTTGCATCGTAATAGTAACTTTACTATCAGGAGGTGGACTATCAGCGAAACGATAATCATCATTGTTTTGAATGAATATGGTTTTTGCCTTGATTATATTATTAATTATATTCTTTAATTTGACTGAATTCGATAGACAATGATTGTATGGATATTTACTCAGAATATTTATTCAGATAATTTTTTTCTTTTACAAAATATTGATTCTGGTGTTTTAATTTCTACGATCTCACATACAGGTTTATATTCAATAATTCATTCTGTAAATCCAACAAGTGTCCGATCTGGTCAGTAAGTTTGACATGTATCCCTGACAATAGCGGATTATGACATCGCAGATAAACGGATTATTTGGTTCTGATACAATTAAACGTCCTGGAGGGACTTGAGAGGCAAATGTGTATAAGATGTATCCCTGCTGGGCCTGAATGGATTTTTCAAAGTCTACTTGATAACTTCCATTAATTACGTCGCACACAAGTTGACCGCGATTGTTAATGTGATATTAACAATACCAGGTGAGATATGACGGCCTTCACCGTATGGATTATTGTTGTTTGAGAATACCTGCTGAAGTGTTTATGTAATGTGTCGAATTTTGAAGAAGCACTGGATCCTAAAGTTGAATAAATTGTGCATTAAAATTTTATCATAGTCATGCCAGAAAAGTCTTTGAGAAAGGTCACTTTGATATTTCCCTTGTTTCATCTGTGAAACATATAAGGGCCTACGTTTAAGGTTCAGTGGAACTGACCCAGTCATCGTAACGGTATATTGGCAGAGTACATTAGAACTACGACCGTATCTGTTTGTAAAGAACTCCATGTCAAATAATTGATCTTCAAAGTAAAGCTAATTGCACCATATTCTAGGCTGTCAAAAACTGATGAAAGACGTGATTATTTTGAGAAAAATTTAGGAGCAGTTGCTTTCGATTGGTCAGTTAAAACTAAGGCGTACACTTTGAAAGTAATCTGAATTTAAGGTAGCGACTTGGCTCAGAATTCTTTAGTCCAATTTTGCTTGTGAGAAGTCGAAATTGAGAGACTCCGGTGGAAACCTGAGAATAGAGTTTTTCCTCGTTAACAAAGTTGAGAGGCCAGATAGCTGTCTTGAAAGGAAAGGACAGGCTATAGTGCTAGGACGCACGGTTTGTGTGGAAAAGAAACAGCATTAAGGTACGCAATTTTAATTTCCATGTAATTTTCTATTTAGTTTGTTTCGTTTTATGCAAATGTGTTTCATATGCTTATGGTCCATGTTTGTACCGTTTTTTCAATTTCTTAGGAATCTGTTGATATGTTAGAGTGTTATACAATTTAATTCTTTAATTTAACAGTTATTAGTTCATTGATAGAATTGACGGATATGCTGTGATCCAAATATTCAGATGCGTAGTATTTTATAGGGATTTATGAATTAATTTCCTTTGTCTGTAGGATGATACTGTTTATCGTGAGTTAATGATAATTGCATATTTATATATGATTTTGTAATGCTCAAATGATCTTGCAGGTTACTGGTTACTGTAAGCTAGAATTTAGTGAATCTTATGCAATAGTAATCGAGCATTTATCTTATTGAGCGGAATTGACTAGCCAGATGTAAGAAGACGTATAGTAATATATGTTGATATATACGGCAATTGCCGCGTGGAACAGGGACGATGAACTGTGTAATTAAGGTCAGACTTGGTATATTGCAATGGTCATTTGTAACTATAGATAACGATTGTACCTTACCTCAAATACAGTATATTTGTAAGGACCGTTAATCGTTAAGGTCACATTATGTCAGAATTTATGCAGTGTGGATAGCTATTTACGTTTCTGAATAACGGAAGTGAGAGATTTTATATATACCGATAGGTGGTGAAAAATATACAGCTTTAGTGGTAATCTTGTCATTTAAGGGAACAGCTTTCTATATTTCTCCCCGAGAAACCCGATGAGGACAGTCCAAGAGGGAAGTCCGCAAATAGAGAGTTCAGAATAGGAGGGTCAGAGGAGGAACCAAGCATACACGCTAGAAGTGGAATTAATACACAAAGTCAAGAGAGAACGACACCAGGTGATGCAAGTCAGGCGTGGACATTGTACTCTTTTCACCACTTGTTACTATGATGAACGAATCCGTAAATTGAACACTGCTATTAAATTCTAATAATGTAACTCGGTTGGATTGTAATTGCAATTTTTGCTTATGTATTAATTAATTAAATTTATTTTATTTTATTGTTTAAGGGGGCTCGTATTTGTTTATTTCTTATCAATAGTCTTGTTTAGTTCTCTGTCAATGCTCTATCTATCTATTCACACTGGGCAATAACATCAAGGGAGGTCATCCCCTAGATAACGATCGAAAAATCATTAACAGGGTGGCACCGCACGTCCGACGTCTCACACCTCCCCCACCCCCTTTACAGTTTATTTTTCTCCATGATTCAACGACTTTTGGAAGATATTCATCGATGGTATCGTTGACCAATTTTTTTTTTGCTCGCTTGTTTTAAGTTCAGATGTTACGAATGTCAATAATTGTTTTTCGGTTATCGTGAATGTATTTAAGAAATGTAATCTATAAGTTGTAGGAAGGATATTCGCTCTTTCGATGACAATTCGATTGTAAAATTCTAGGTCTATTATAATTTTTGTCTATATGTTGTACGGTTTCTATTATTTGCTGTCTTACATCATCACTGTAGTGTGTAATAATAATAGAAAATAAATTTCTTAATTCAGCGAGCATACGAGAGTGTTCAGACTTAATTACATGGGAAATTTTAATAATATCTCCTTTGTCAAATATTGTATCATCAATAAAATTAAATATTAACGCGGGAAGCTTTTACCATCAGACGCAATAAAATAATTTTTCTCCTCATTCCACGGATAATATTTTCGTCGGTATTCTGGAACCTTTAGAAATTTTCTTTCACCCGTAATGTAATAATCGGATCGTTTCGGTTCTGTGGTCCTTGATAAACCGGCGGAACCTCAGGCCATCCTAATACAGTTCTGATCGATGACTGATAAATATCTACAGCATAATCTTGTGAGTTTATTTCTATCGCGGCTGATAACGTTGGTTCGTGAACAACTATAGCTATTTTTGATTCTTTTCCTGTGATAGATTTTATTCTGCGTTGGAATTCATCGTTGATCTGTTCTATTTGATAACTGCCTGTAGGTATACTTACAACTTGCCAATCTGTAGTTCCATCAGGTTTATTTGTATACGCAAATACTAACGAGTTGTTTGAAGGTAACCCACCGAATGGTTTTGATCTAATATTTGGCCAGCTGTAATAAACTCGTAATTGTGCTAGCGCTATTTCTTTAACTGGAATCGCGGTTGGAAAAGTAACGCTAAATTCCGGATTGGTCGAACTCGCCGATATCATCGTGGTTTTCAAAGGAGTTGTATTAGCGACGATCTGTTGTAGCAAATCGTTTGTTGACATTATTATTTGTTAAACCCCCGATTCTAAATCCCTGATTTTTTTATCAGGGTTTTTCATCGCTACATCTAATGCCTTGTTGTAAATCCCTGATTGAAAAATCAAGATCATTTCTGTGAACTCGTTATCCGATATTACTCCATCGCTGAGATATGATGAAATCAACTATGATAATTTGGAGTATGCGCTCATAGCTGTGTGCAGTTTTATTGTGTACTCGTGCAATTTTGTATTTGTGCACGTAGATATTTTTTTCGCGATGATATTAAGAATACCAGCAATTGTTTTTGCGGCTGAAACACAAATTGTTACAACTACTAGCGATGTCATTGTTACTACTGATAACAATACGCCGGTTCCAGCGATAACAGCGGAAGCAGAATATACAATTATGTCAACGACAACTACACGTTGCAATATTTTTTTACTTTTACTGTATACTCGTCGATGATATTTTTCAGTTGTGTATGCCACGAACACACTTGCTCGTATCTGAAACGTTGAACGTTGATTGCCATTATATTCAAGTAAGTGGTAGTTAAGCGACTAATTCAAGATACCAATAGTACAACACGGGGGTACCTTTTTCTTTGGGTTCCACCACAAACGTTTCTTCGTCGTTTTGATCTAGTACTACTAACAATACAGGAGAAGATTCAGTTAGTGGAGTCCGCCGTGTAATTGTGGTAGATGCTGTAAATCCTGTAGCACCGATTACTGAGAACCTGTATATACCGGTAACCAAAGCGTGATGTTTGATGGATTTATTGAGTGGTGTCCATAATGCTGATCCAGACGCTACCGTTTATACTGCACTGTCGGTAATATTTTTAATATCATAGAGTTTAGTATCAACAACTGCTGGATTTCCAAAAAATTCATTAATGGATCTGTTTACGTTTCTACGAACATTCAAAAACGTTTGTACGTGATTATTAAACTCAGTTTTAAATGTTGTCATTCCATCATTGATTGTCGTTAATGATGTCGTCATCGAGATGTTGCTATCATCGACATACTTTTTTGTTGCAGAGTCGAAATCCGATTCTGGTGTTCTGAGATTATTGATACCATTATTATTCATGTTGAGAAATGCACGCATTATACCACCATTAACTAACACAAACTTTGATTTTTGATCAACGACGTATTTTTTCGTTGCGGCGTCTGTATCTGCGGCTGGGTTTCCAAGGTCTATAATTTTATTTCGATTCATGATAATGTTGTCAGTGAATGCGTCACCGGTTTTCTTAATATAATCGTTAACTGACTTACCGGAATCATGTATTTTACCTTGATCAGTAAAAGTAACGATATTATTAACAACCGCGGCGGGAATTCGGATGAGCACATCTGGCAGTTGTATGTTACTTGTTTTTAATCGTCCTTGTTTGATCATTTTGATCCACACTTGTAATGTTTAACAAATCATTGATTTCATTTTTGAGCTGAGCAAGCGTTGCATACTTGGATAATTCACCTTGCTGGGTTTTACCACGAAAAGATCTTCCGTAAATATCTACCATTATATTTACTAATGTCTGTTTAAAACGTTGGACAACGTGGTATATTCGTGCACGACTTTATGAGGTGGTTTTGTTGACGATGACACAGCGTCTAGTACGACGAGTACTTCACGGCCACATATTGGCGGATCAGTTATTGTTTGAGTTGGTAATGTTGAATACCATACTGGTATATCACCGGCTAAATTACTATATCGTAAAAATTCTTTTGGTGGCGCCAACCCATACGAATAGAAATAAACAATTCCACGTGGATCAATCGCGTATGCAACCCAAAGAGTATATGGCCCAGAACTTCCATCGAGATTAATGATACCAGTTTCAACATTGTTTGGTTTGTGCGGTAATTGATCACGCATAAAAACATCTCTGAAGTTTTTGATGTTTAGTTTTTTTAGCAATATCAAGTAAATCAAAACTGGACATAGGAAGAATCAACGAAGTGTCCCGGGAAGTTTTAAACCTTTTCCGTACCACCAATGGGGAGTTCCTGGCAGTCTTTGATC